>JAODOY010001895.1:0-12495 GCA_025399855.1 Forbesichthys papilliferus
CAATCAGCACCATCAGATACTGTAGGTGCCATTACTACTATTATCGTTATTATTATTAGCATTATTATTAATGTCCCAGAGTGGAGCTACTTGCTGCTACATCTCAGACTGTGGCCGTGACAACCCACAGCGGGGAGATAGCCAGGCAGTTTGTTTCCCGTGTGGGCAGATCAAGCTGTAATGTCAAGGTTAATTGACCAACAGCGTTTGCATTAGCATGGGATTCTACTAGACGACACTTAAGTCGCACACATATGGTAGGCATGCTTATTTAAAGCTCTCCGTGGTTAACCCTCGGTTAAGTTGGTTAAAAGTTTTTAATGAGTTGTAGTGAAGTCTATTCACATATGCAATCTACTAAAGGATACAGTGTGTTTGTACTTTATCAAACCTGTCTGTTTCTGAGCAGAAGAGAATAACTTGTCCTCGTGAGATACAGTAAAGTATTAAGTATGTCTTGCTGTTCGTAAATCCAACTTCTCCAAAAAAAATGTAGAGGCATCATTGATTTGGTGTTTTAGGTTAGCTTATTTTACTGATATCATCTCTTTTCCAAGTATTATAGTATTATTATTTGGTACCATATACACTATTCATAATTGTTAACTTATGTTGTCATTGGGACTGACTTTGACCTTTAGTTGGAAAAGCGCCAGCCAGATACAAAACCTTGACAATTTGTTTCATGTAGGGAATGCTTTTCATGGGCCTTGTGCAGATTTTAAAAATAATTTGATAAGATATTGTGTAAGAGCCTCAGGGCTACACTGGGTCTTTGACAGGGTTCCTTTGTTAGGAAGACAGCCACAGTGATGTATGTCACGGTTTACGAAAAAGGAGCCTGTCTGATAAATCACCAAACGTCGTCTAACAATAGGCCACATTTGAGCCTTTTATCAGATGTATTTAGTCGGCATAAAGGGTCCAGCTTCTGGCTTTGACAAATGGACTACACTGGGAGATGGCGCTCTTTATTCCCGCGGTCTTCAGCGAAGGGGAACAGTTCTTCACACAGCTCTTATCTGACACTCGTTGGTATTCACCACGCCTCAAGCACAGAAGGTGTCTCGCTGTGTGGTGAAGTGTGGTGGACGACATTACCCTGGAACCGTTTGAACACAGCCTCCACAGCGCACTTGCACACAAGACGGAGAGACTCCCTTTCCATCGCAGTGTCAAATGAGGCAGAACACAAGATAAGTGTTAGGAACTAGGAGGTCCACACTTCCAGTTCTCTCTCTCTCGCTCTCTCTCTCTCTATCTCTCTCTCTCTCTCTCTCTCTCTCTCTCTCTCTCTCTCTCTCTCTCTCTCACCATCTATTATCTATCTGTCTTAATAAAGAGAGAAAGGACAGTCACATAATGCAGTTAATTAGGCGATGTTCTTATTGCTCAGGTGCCTTTAATTAAGAAGCCCACAGAGTGTTTATTTTTGTGGAAAACGCACGTGATGTATGGATACACAATGCTTGGTTCACTCACTGCAGTGGAGTTATTATGCCACATGCTAAAATGTTTTTTTTTTTGTTTTTTTTTGTCAGACCTTTGTGTAGTCGGCAAAATGCAACTTATTGCAGGACAGTTTTATGCTTTCATGGTTTATAAGCCTATTGGTTTGGAGTCAGGCAATGTTAATGCGTTACGATGTAGACGCCTAATTCGCTTTTCCTGTGCCTTCATTCGATGTCACTGCGAGTGGAACCAATCCTTATCACTTGTGCTTTCAGGCCTGAAATACGAACCTGTCACATCTTCCACACTTCCATTAAAAGATAGTCCCGGGCATATTTTGGATTTTTGTGTGTCGAGTGGGTGATTGTGTTTATCTGTGTAGTAGAAGCAATAGTTATAGCTTAGTAGTTGAAATTACTAGTAACATACAAGCATTTGTTCACCCAGTAGGTACCAAGGTCAAAGGTCAAGGGTCAAGTTCCTGGTCGATTCTATTTTAAATCCCCCTTATTAGTTCATAATATTGTATTATTGATATTAATATTTTGCCTAATGGTTGTATTCAACTTCGATATTCTAGTGTTTCCAAATGTCCATAAATCTCCATTTATTGTTAATCTATATAATTAGCCTTTACTGTGCCTTCATTTGATCTTATCTATAAAGGTGGTTGGAGGAATTGAAAATGACATCTCCTTCCCCATAAAGAGCAGGCCATAAGGATGTTTTCATTAGATCTAGTCTCTGTTGGACGGCGTGTCAATCTCGTCTCTACGGTGTGTTTGAGTGCATGTCAGACCGAGTTGGGCATGTTTGTGTTGGAAGTAAACTGTATCCATGGCGGCTATAATAATAGCTAACTACCTACTACACAGTCGACCAGCACCTTCTCTAGGCCGTACATAAGGCCATGAGCCTCAAACCAAAACCACAGTGATTCTGTAATGCCGTTTGCGACCACAAGGGGCAGTTCGGAGAGAAATCACGGAGTGTGCCTTTAAAAAGGAATGTCTTTAGTTTTTAGTGTTGCTGTAATTATATGATTTCAACCTACAGTTGCTTTTCCTGCCGGTATAAAGCAACACCCATGTGTGTTAAATTTGTGGCTTATCAGCGGTATTATCCATTTATCAAATCAGATTGCTTGTCGTCAGACCAGAGGGGCCATTATAATCACAGTGATGATGTCACAAGCAAGTTTATAGGCGTACAGTAGCATCATAATGTTCGGTGTCTTCGTGTACTGGCAGGCACACTTGTATATCTGATAAACACACAAGGAGCAGAGAGAGCGGACATTTTGTTTAGTTATAGCTGAAAGCAAGGCATCATAATTCAACATAATTACACCACCAACAAGTTGCTTCCTGCACCTTTAAACCAAGTCAGGATTTACAAATTCTCAGCAGGGAGTCTTCTAGTCAATATGCCAACAGTGTTTACCGGCATATCTGTGTTATGAACAGAAGGGTGTAGAAATGACTCCTCATTGAAATGGCTTAAATGGGGTCTATCCACACACACGGTGTCAGCCCTATTACTGAAGGCAGAGGGTGTAGGTTCCTGAGTTGTTTCAGAGCATCACTGGCTGTTTTTCCTAGGAGGAGAGAGCTTATTGATTTTGTCAACTCAACATAGATTTTTCTCCCTCTCTCCACTTGGAGAGGGAACCACAGACGAATGTTGGTGTTCTGTAGCCCAGGGGCTAGAGACTATAATATATCTACTGTCTGTTGATGTGCCTTTCGCTGTTCTTCAGATTAAGTCCTCAAAGCACGACAAAGACAAGTAATTTGTAAAATACCTTTATTGTTTTTATTTTCATATTGCCACCTATACTTTTCCACGGTAAAGGTTCATTCCTCAATTGTTTTCTATCATTCCGAGGATCACAAAGTTCAACCCAAGCTCAAAGTTTATGTTTGAAACACGGTTCGTAGAGGGGAGCTGCCATGCACTCCAAGGGCCTCATGTACTAAAGTGTTAGCACCCGTTTTAGGCATAAGGTTGTCATAATCTGTACGAACATGGCTAGCACATGGCTAAACTGCTTTTCTACCTGCCGCAGGAACACAAGATAATAAGTTTCGCTTTACTATTCATGCATACCAAGGGAGGGTCGAGGGGAGCGTGGGAGTTTCACGCAGGGGAGGAGATGCTTAAGGGGAGAGCGATCATCTATTCTGTTGTATGTATGAAAACTGCAATGGAAAGCGCACTTTGGTTTTGCGCTGACAATTCTCCATCCCCCAGAACAGAATGTTGTATCCAGTTAGCGTCTTTGCACAGAGTAAGTAATGGCAGGAGTCATCTGTGCAAGAAGAACACTTGGTTTGCCACGTGTTTTTCCACTTCCCTATGTGTAGATACTTAAATTAATATTTTGTGTTAGTCGCCCAAACATAATAATTTTGAGGGGTAGAATTACGCCCCTATTAACTCTTATGATACATCATAAACAAGCAGGTTATACTGTATCAATTTCATCATCGATAAACTTTTGTTACATTTTTCGTGTCGAGTCGTCGGTTTTATTGCTTTCGGGTGCTGCAGCTTACGGCTAACGCTGATTACGCCATAAGATGCAAGTTTAGTGCATTTAACGTCAAATGTGAAAGAACAGCGTGCGTGAGGTCTGGCTGAGCCTCTAGCCAAAACCAGTGTTTCTGAAATGCTGTTTGCTACCACAAGGGGCAGCTTGCACAGAAATCAGGGAGTGTATGGAATGTGTCAGTGTTTCTATTATTATTATTATTATTATTATTATTTAATTATAAGATTTCAAACTTTCATTTATTCATTGCGGTCCAAATCATTTTGGTTGAGCGAACCTCAGTCCAAAAATTGGCTTATTTGCCATCGAGCGTGTTTGTATCCCACTTGAAAGGAGTGGGCTGCCAGGTGTTTGATGCCTTGCGAGCAGAAACGATGATTATGGCTCCCGAAGTGTAAAGTCTGCTGCTGCTCTGCTCTGGCCTCATTATTCTCAGTCCATCTGGAGCCTCTAACGTCTCTCTGACGCTTTTAAGAAGCCACTTCTCAGCCCTCCATTGTGTTTACTTGTGTGTGTCTGTGTGCGCGCGCACGCCCCAGGATTTTGTTGTTGGAGAAGGTTTGGATGCTGGATGTTTGTTGGGACTGTCGCCTTTCTAGGGTGGAGAGCCTAGTTTTTGCTGGTACAGACAGTCCTGTCCTAAACCCCCCATTGAATCCGTGCATGTCAGATTAGGTATGTATGATGTATGTGTGTAATGTGTGTGTGTGTAGATGCCATCCCTAGAAGTCTTGCTTTCTCTGCGACAGACCAGCATGTATGCGACCATCTGTAATGCTCAACCTGTGCTGATAAGCTACATTAAATGCTGTGCAGGGTTTATTTAATGTAATTCATGTATTAATACTATGTAGTTTAATCAGATGGATTTCATTTTAACAAAATGCGTCCCGACATTGAGAAAACCCTGTAATAGCATTTAACAACCGTCATTCTGCACCATATTGTAAAGTAATACATCTGGTGTTGCTCAGCTGGGAATCAAGCTCTCAACCTTTTTATCAAAGTTGAGGTCACAAGCACTGAGCTGCTATACTGTACCGCAAGTCTTGGTGTGAAAGCCAGTAAGCAGGTCACAGGGTTGGGAAGTACATTATTATATATGAAAATCTAATCAGTCAAAAAACTGAAACTGTAATCCATTGAGTTACCATCATTACTTTGAGAATCAATAATTGAAATGATGTCATACTTTAATCTGATTGCCTGATATACATAAGCATAAACAGTCACAACGCACACGCAGTATATTGCTTTGAATGGCATTTCAAAGAACAATGTTTAGGCGTTTTAACCTAAAAGTAATGGAAAGTAATTACGTAATTACGTTATTGATTATAATTTTAGTCTGGTAACTAGGAAAGGTAACATATTACATTTAAAAAGTAACCTACTCAACCCTGGCTGGCCGGTTCAGGGACCACGGCATCGCGTCCTGGAACACTGGCGCGAGGCTCGCTCTTCCTGGCTCATCACCACACACAACGTGTTATAATTCCTCGCTGGCATGGCTTGCAGAACGGCGATCATTCCGGAGGACTGGCAGTGCCAGGGATTTTTGTGAAAGTGTCAGTTGTCCGGGAATCTTTTGTTTAAATGGCAAGTGGAAAATGCCAACATCTGTGATTTCCACAGAAATTGGCCATGGCTGTTCTGCCAGATATTGAGCCCGCTTGCTTACGCCAGAACTGACAGACAGCCATGCACTTGTAACGGTGTTAATTCTGTGCAATAACTTTACGTACGTATGCTTTCACCCTGGGAGGTGTGTGTTGTTTGTAACCTCAGCAAGGACATTGTGCCATCACCTCTTGTTGTGACATATTGGCACCAATAAAAAGTGTCAGCTAGCTAGCTAGCTAGCGATGCCACTTAGCAAACACAAGCCTGTTGTAATGGTAGCTCTGTCCCCTTGATTCACCTCGATTAACCTAATCTTTGTAAATACTGTGCTCAAAAGACTTTCCCGCCACCTGAACACACAGTAGGAGGAATAGGTGTAGGGGTGCTGTTTGTTTCCATGTGAAATGTGGGCCTGTGCAGGCTTGTTGTGGGATTAAGGGCTTCATAAATAATCTTGACTTGACAAGCTTCTCGCTAACTAATTGCCTGCTACCGCCAGCTACTGGCTGGAGGCGGCAATGCAACTGCATGGTAAACATGGTAAACGGCTGTCTCGGTGTCGTCCACAGTGCCATCATGGGCCATCGTCTCCATCGCCTTCATAGTCATCGTGCTGGTGTTGGCGTGCTGCTTCTGCGTCTGCAAAAAATGGATATTCAAGAAGAAAAACAAAAAGAAGGGGAAAGATAAAGGCAAGAACGCCATCAACATGATGGACGTGAAAGACGGAGCAAAAACGGAGGTAATGGCTTTAAAACTACTCTCTCCCGCAATATGTACACACAGTGATGTTACGTCGTTTTCTCCACAATCTGCTGCTATTCACCATCATTATTTTACTCTGTCCTTGCAATGTTTCCTCTGTGTGTAATAACTACCCTAATCACACATTTTAACTATGTCTAATGTATGTATATGTATTAATGTTTACCTGTTGCATTACAACACATTTACTGCAGCCATCCTCTTCAAAGACATGGATATTTCCCTTTAGACTCACACACACGTACTGTATATATACAGTATGTATGTGCATTATTACCTTGATAGAGTATCTATACTCAGTAGGGCGTAATTAAACATTTTAAATTAAAGATTGGTCATTGAATCTTGTTCCTTTTCTTCCTAGTCTCTGCGTGTCTCTTGTGTTCTCAGTGCTGATAAGGTCAGCCATGTAAACAGCTGACATGCGGTCAGAGCAATGACGCCTTTTTTCAGGTATTCCTGTTAAACCTACAGCGGGGTCATGGGCCTTTATCCCCAGCTACTGTAGCATGACATCCCCGGCCTGGCCTGTACGTCCATCTTTGGGGGAATAATTCGTCATCTGTACCCTCCGGATGACTTGTGCTCAGAAATGACACCTTTTGTGTCCGTTTTCAGCCAAACCAAATCTCTCTGTCTGGCCCCAGTCACGCGGGCTGGCTCCGACCTAAACCACCAATTGCTTCATAGCTGCTGCGTCTATGGTGTGCGTTGGTTTGGCATGCTAGAATCCAGGGTGGTTATTTGGAGCAATTTGTTGTCGGGACAGATTTGGTGCAGTGAAATTAACGAGTGAGTCTCGGCCAAACACAGCTCTAATGCCGTAATTAATCCAACTCTAATCAGAGCCGACCAGCATGATTTAAAAATATGATGCCTTATATAAATATATATAATGTTCAGGTGGGAAATATACACACGACGTCTCCTCAGATGGGACTTGCTACAGTAGCGGTTAAGATATACGGTAACTAACCTCGCGATGAGAAGCCCGCAACGTATTACACTTCGATGTTCGATGTTCAAATGCAGTGTTTGGCCGCCGTGGTGGTCCATGTCTGGAGCCTGGCATTGCCTGGGCTCTGGTGTGTGGACGCCTGTGTATTGCTGCTTTAATGTGTTTTTCTTCCTTCTATGTCCCACCTGCCTGCGTTGTGTCTCGTTCGGGATGGTGTCTGGCGGTAGGTTCCTTCTTCGCTGTGGGGTCTTCTTACGCCTGCTGTTTTGACGTGTCACCTACTGTAGCAATGCCCCTCCCATAGAACCAAATATATGTAGCTATGCATACATACGTGTATATGTGCGTACGACCCTGCGTACACACATATACACGTATGCACAGCATCGCTGGGTGTGCATTGACGAGGTTGAACCACATAGACCTTTTGATTGACACCTGCCAGACACGAGCACGAGGTGGAGTGACGTGCAAAGCGCTGAACGAGGTTCTGGCCGTGCTGCAACACGATTGAGGAGTGGCCCTTTAATTAAAGAGAAGCTTAGATGTCCGACCAGGCCTTTAAGGAATATCATAGATAACCTCAGAAGGCATTATAATATGATTTATTATGCTACTATAACATGCACCACAGCCACATCCCATAATAATCAGCAGCTGTCTGTAACAACCTGGATCAATAGATACAAAACCTATTGCCGCAGGTCTCAGGTCCAAACTCACGTGGCGTCAATGTTGTTCAGCCTTTCGCTATCACCCCGGCAACCTGACAAGCGACTACAAGGGGCACGGGTGGGGGGGGGGGACTGAGAATGATCTGCATGCCATGTGGACAGGGACTCCTTGGGAGGGACGCTAGTCTTTGTTGCCTCTACAATCGCATGCGTTCTGGTGGCGAGCCACTCCACCTGCCCTGCTGACCCCCACCCCCCACGCCCCACGCCCTGTCTCCCACCACCCCCCACCACCACCACCCTTCACGCCCTGGACCCCAAAACCACGGCTAGGTTTCTGTGTCAGGCCCGACCACCGGGGGGGCTGCGGCGGCACACCACAGAGCATGCCCCTGTGTTTAACAGTATAACTGCTGCGTTGTAGTGCTATACCTCCCCCCTTCCTCTCCCCCATCCTCATGACAACCAGCCAAGTCAGGAGAGGGAGGCAGGGTCCTCATGGGCTAGTTCACCCGAGCTTGGGAGGGGGTGGGGGGGTGCGGCGGCCGGCCGGTCAGCGGAGGAGGAGGAGGAGCGAGAGCGCAGGCTCTGACTGGTGGTGGGTGGGTGTCTTCCTCCCTCAGGCCCTGAAGGACGAAGAGGACGCCGAGACGGGCCTGACGGACACGGAGCCCGAGCCGGAGCCCAAGGAGGACGAGAAGCTGGGCAAGCTGCAGTACTCCCTGGACTACAACTTCACAGAGAACACGGTAAGCCTCGGTGCTCCCTGGACTAGAACTTCCACAACAATTGCACAATTCAACTAAACTGCTACAACACAGAGCATGTTTAGCAGTTTACTTACCAGTCCATTAGCAACTTTAAGTCAGCATCAAGCATAATCCATTTACGGTTGCTACGGTGCTCTTCTGATTCATTCGGGTAAGCAACATGCGTTGAGCTGTAAATACGTCTGGTAGGAACAAACAGGCTATAGTTGCACTAGAATAATGTTGGTGTAATTAACAGATTCACCTACAATTCATGTTTTATGCCTAGTAAAGTCTGAGTGATTATGTAGCCTATAGTAATATGCCTTGAGCATATTACTATAGGCTACATAATCACTCAGACTTCACTTCCTTGGGCTAACAGCGCTCGTTTAAAAATAATTTCCTATGAATTGATTTAAATACACAATATTTGTGTAATTAAGACATTTGATGGAAATAAATATTATTATTATTTATAGTGAGTCACCTTCACACTGAACGGACCCATCTGTGCATTTCATAAAATATCACGCAGTACATAGAGGTCTTTGACATATCATCTGATATTTCTTATACATCTTTAGAACTTTTTTTTTTTTTTAAACTAAACATATTACACGTAGCTCATTTAAGCCCGTTGAAAAGGGTTCAGGCATATTTTCCCCATCCTTGGACTGTCAGCATGACATAGATATCATCGCGTAAACAGTCCGCGCATCTCCAAAATGTGTTTGCGTGGACATGTGCGCGTTGACTACGCGTTAGGGTCAAAATAACCCACAAGGTGGGTGTCGTCCAGGAAGTTGTAAGGCTGCCGGTCCCTAAAGATGCAGTAAAACAAATGACCATAAACGACACAACCAGGTCTACGACGATTATTCAGATAGCTCTGACAATACAAAGAAAAGCACATCCTTATAATGCTGATTCATACCACCGTCGCATTTATTAACTTACAATCAATCTCTTGTAAGCACATATGGTTACTAACTCATTAACCATTGTATCAGTCAGAGAACACATACAAGGTTGATGTTCTAATGGATCTGCTGAGGTGCCCACCAGGATAAATCCTCCTGGGAGCCCCTCCCTGACCCAGTATGCAACCATTTATTATACAAGAACAGAACAGAAACCCTTTGTACTTCACATCTAGTTTGGCTGAATGCACAGTTTAAATAAGCAAGCTATCTCTTAAAGGTAATGTTTATAGAATAATCAAATGAATAATAAACAAAAGCAATATAAGAGTTTTATAAAAACAAAGAATAAATGGCAATTCCAAATGTATTCAACACAAAATGTTTCCATTGAATCTCTTAGTTCCACAAATATTGTTCACGCGAAACAATGTGTCTACATTTAAAGGTAAAGTCAGCTATTGCAAGCTAATTGTAAGCTAATACACTTGTTGTCAAATTCACCAAAAATCTCCTCACATTTCGCCAGGTTACCGTTCTCTGTCTACCGTGCGTGCTGAAAAAATAATCTGATGCTTCTACACAGCCCTGGCTCCGTAAATAGGAACATTAACAAAGTGGAGAACACCGCTCGTATCAACAAAGCCGCAGCACAACGCTTTGCTTCACAATGCATTTCGACGTGTGAGGAGCACTGCAGAGTGATACTGTTTGGATTTGGGGTTAAAGTCAGCAAGAATACATTTAAATTAGTTAGAAATATCTCTAAATCCAAAGCATGTTTTTTATATAGAGAAATAGTCGATGCATCTGCGTGAAGTACACTTTGAACAGCCCGAGCACTAGTTGCCTATATATAAGGAAATTATATAATTTCATTCAAACTTACAAAATAAGGCTGTGAGTGAATGTAATGAATTGTATGTAGTGTGGTGTGTCATATGCTAAGGCTAAGCTAACAAACTAAACAAAGTATGTGGTACCAGGATGGATAGAAAGAAGTGTGGTGGAAACACACTTATAAAATGGAGGCCTAGGGGTTCTCCATTAAGGCAATTAACAGTAAAAACTGGTTATTTAAGAGCAGGGGGCTACAAAATGTGACTGCATCTGAACAATAACCTATTCTAGGACCATTTTGTAACACTGGGATACGGGCGTTTGGTAAGAGAGGCTCCTTCTCAGATGGGGGTATCTAGTGGTCTTTCTACGTGCTATAATTTATATATAGTTGGTATTGTTGATTCTCAGATATCACCAATAGCTTAGCTGTCGCTGCAGTGCTGCGGGAAAGATTGTATATTCTTTTAGAAAAACATTAGAGCATTTGGGGTCTGTCCATTAAACTGCTCTTGAGGCCTTTTTATCGTTCATAATTACCTATTATTAGTTACATTTCTGTAATCCCGCATATAGTGTTTGGTAGGAAAGGCATAAGAGGACGTTTATTAACTGAAATTACTCACAGCTTCATAGAGCATTACGAGGGAAATAAAGCAAAAGTAAATAACCAAAGAATGAAATACAATACAGCAGATGTGCGTCGTCCTATGCTGTCGGCTGGCCACTGGCACTCTTCAGAGAACACTCTGGAAGCTCACGGTGGCTGAGTTTGTGTATTTACCACTGAGCCCTGCGAAAGATAGCCCTGGGATTTGGTGTTTCTCCTCTGAAACACTGTTTATTTGCGCCCTGATTGAACGCAGTCCCCGCAGGAACCCATCTGCTCCCCTCTCCCAGTGACTATGTTTTAAAGAAGCGCACAGAGGAAATAGAGGCGCGCGTCCGTCACTTCCCGTCGCCAGATGTTAGCTTGACAGATAGCGGCAAGCGTGGTCCCTAGCCAGCTAGCTAGTGCAGCGACGCGAATACAACTGACAGTCGGAGATTGCACACGCGCTCACAAACACACCGCTAATATACTTACATAAACCTTCCCCTGAATGCACAAACCCTGGTCTGTGTTCTCCATAATGGTGGCAGCAACAATGCCAGCAAGGGTTTAGGGATTGTTAAACACATTTATTCCACATAATTAGTTATTTACAGTAATATATTATTGCAATACAAATGTTGGATACAGGATGCAGTGTACAATTATGCCATTAACGGCCCGCATTATTACTATACCGTGCAGCTGGCTCTCACTTCAGCGAGAGCACAGATTGACATTAAACCAGCAGTGAGTCATTTTAAAACAGCTAATGCAACGAGGCCGTTATTACCTTTGAGGGATGGGCTCTGCCGGGCGGGCGGCGGTCTTGTGAGAGCCTCTTGATTACCGTGGCGATAAGCTCCGCGGCGATGGACAGATGACAGACATAACACTGTGTGACAGTGACCCAGCTCGCACGCCGCTTCCAGCCACCTGGCCTACTTTATCTGGGGGACAGACAGCCCCCCCACCTACCTCAGCCCTGGTGGAAAAGAGGCACAGCCATTTTGTGGCCATGTGTGTGTGCACGTGTGCCTACGCGTGCGGACATCAGGCTCATGGCACAGCAGCAGTCAGTCAGGCCAGAAGAACATGGACCCCTCTGGAGGAGGCTAGCGCCGCCCCGTACGCTAACAGAGCAGCGCCTGTGTGACAGATGCACCATGACCACCCTCCCCATCCTCTTCCCCACATTAGCCCAGCAGGAGGGGAGTGCATCACCTCCACGTGCACGGCTGTGTTAGCTGGTTGGGAGGACGCTGGTTCCTGCCGGTGTTCTGACCTACTGTCCTACCATGGCAGACTGTCCTACCGTAGCGCAAAAGGACAGTTATAGTCTGTGCATCTGTCCTACCATGGCAG
>JAODOY010001896.1:0-12491 GCA_025399855.1 Forbesichthys papilliferus
GATTTTAAAATATCGAAATTAATATCGATATTGCAATTTTCATGATCAATATCGCAATATCACATTTGATCAATATCCTGCACCCCTAATATAGACCCACAGGGATACAGGTACAGTGTATAGAGTACAGTTACTGCTAAGCTGGCTAGTGTCTGGGGGTGCAGTACTGAAAACTGCCAGCAGAAGGCTAACAGGTGCTTGTGTGCCTGGTGTCTCCAGGGGCCCTACGATGTGGTGATGCTGCCAGGGGGCATGCCCGGGGCACAGACCCTGGCAGAGGTGAGAGCTCTGCACCATGTGACCAACCTGTTGCCTAGCAATGCATCACAATCCTCCTGTTGCCTAGCAATGCATCAATATCCTCTT
The DNA here is from genome assembly GCA_025399855.1 of Forbesichthys papilliferus. NCBI lineage: Eukaryota > Metazoa > Chordata > Actinopteri > Percopsiformes > Amblyopsidae > Forbesichthys > Forbesichthys papilliferus. Next base: position 367 of record JAODOY010001896.1, read on the forward strand.
GACACACTCCATTTGTGTAATTGAATACAAACTGTTTGAATCGCGTTAGCATTTTACATTTACAGCATGTATCCAAAGCTACTTCTGGTAAGTACATTAGCCAATAGCTACAGCAGCCTGCCATCAAGCTAGCTTGGCTAATGATGTCACACGTTACCTATTAATGTATCATTCAGTCCTCAAAATGACAAAATAACGGCTGAGGTAGCAGCAAATACACCCCCCCCCCACTTCCATGAAGGTGGTGCTAGCACAGAGCAGCTAGCGCACAGCAGCTAGCGCACAGCAAGCACAGCGAAGCTAGCACACAGCAGCTAGCTCACCGCAGCTAGCACAGAGCAGGTAGCACACAGCAGCTAGCACACAGCAGCTAGCACAGAGCAGCTAACACAGCAAAAAGCACAGTTATGTTCCACATTAGTCGGTGTTGAGAAGTCGAAACTGGGGAACTCGTAGAAAAAACGAGTGGACGATCAGAGATATGCCTAAGCGCAGCATTGGGTGGAACAGAAGGTTCAGGTTAATGAGGTGGAGAGGTCAGTAGCAGGGTAGCAACAAGCGACATGTAGCGCAACAAGCTAACGTGACATGTAGCGCAGCAAGCTAGCACGACATGTAGCACAACAAGCTAACTACATGTAGCACAGCAAGCTAGCACGACATGTAGCGCAGCAAGCTAGCACGACATGCAGTACAACAAGCTAACTACGTGTAGCACAGCAAGGTAGCACGACATGTAGCACAACAAGCTAACTACATGTAGCACAACAAGCTAGCAGATGTTACCCTGACCCTCCCCCCCCCATGTTGTTACAGTCTGCTGTGGTCAGGGGGGTTCTGGAGGAGCAGGATGCCCGTAAAGGCCTCATCGCCGCCATCTGTGCTGGTATGTTCCCTCACTATCTGTTGCTATGGTTACGGGTGCTTGGTTACATTGGGAGCTCTTCATAGCGGCTGCAGTCTGTGTTTCTGTATTTTGAGAGCAATAGGCATGTGATCATGTGATTGCGATGATCAGGAAGAAATATGAGCTGCTCGTGTATTGGCTAGTTACACCAGAATTGCCTGTTCTGCTCTGACTCATAATGGTGCCCTAGTTCACACTACACGATTTTAGCCCACTTTTCTCAGATGGTCCCAAGTAAAACCAAACAAACGTGTGTGTGGCGTAGCCCAGCTTGCCACAACAAAATGTCCTGCACCAAAACACCCCTAAACAAATCCCAGGAAGAGGCTATGCCATGAGTAAAGTGGGCTTTTAAACCAATTGGAGCTGGCAATCCTTTACATCTATATGCCAAGGATATAGTCTCCACAGTCCAGTGGGACAGCCTCTGACGAGGTAAAGGCCGGGGAGAGGCCCAGGACACAAACAGCTGATCACTTCTGAGAGCCGCGCCCTGTCAACATAAGTACGTAACGCCCTAAGAGGGCAAAGCATATTAAGCCTCTGGTCCTCCACAGAGGAAAACAGTGGGGGGTGGAAACCACCTGTTCAACAGACCTACATCTGTAGGACGCGTGCCTTTGGCACGAATGCCGGGCTAGGACACAGACATACCTTCGAAAGCCCCGGAGCAAACTGCATGCACGAGGATCGAATGGACAATCCATGCAAATCACTTCTCACCGAAGCCTAAATGACATGCTGACAGACAGCCGCTAGATACACCTTAATCGTGGAAAAAGCTTTCCCTTTATCCAACAGTTCTTGCAGAAAACACAGTAACTCTGCCACCGAACATTGAAAAGCAATGACCCCCTTTATACAACACCACTCCTCAAATCTATTTAACACTACCAACAGACACGAAGCCTGGTGTTGTAAGACATGTGCTGAGTCTGGAGTGAATCTGGGTGGCTTCGCAGCGAACAGTGGACAGGACCCACGGGTAGTCAGGACCCACGGGTGGACAGCGCATGCGTGCCTTTTCTCTACCTGAGGGGAAAGTGGATCATTGGTGATGTGGTTTGGTGACGTCACCCCCAGTAGAGAAGGGCAGCCTCTCCGTAGAGGAATGTGTTTTCCCCCTTGTGAGGAGAAAGAGATTTGACACTCTTATTTTTATTTTTGGGGAGCATGTCGCCCTTGGCCCTCAGCCTGGATGCGATAATGCCAACTTTATTTTGTCCCCCATGGAAGTCACTGAAAGTGCTTGGTGACACTTGGGAGAAAGTTCTTGGTGACACCGAAATAACTGGCCCTCTTGTCTCCCCCTCTCTAACACGAGGAGAGAACCCTTGTGTGCAGACTCCTGTTGCACAGAGAACCAGAGGAGCTGATGAAAACAAAGAGGGGGGGCTGAACACCTCCCCCAGTTTTCTCCATTTTGAGGGTGGAGGTGAAAGAGGGGTCAGAGAATGCGCTAGGTAGCTTGTCAAAATCTTCCCCGTTGGCTAGTTAGCTATGCTCGTAGTAGCTCGCGAATGATGGCACATGAATGTTAGCTATACTCTGTAGAATGTGGTAGGTTGGGTAACACATGAATGTTAGCTATACTCTGTAGAATGTGGTAGGTTGGGTAACACATGAATGTTATCTAGCCCCACGAGGCAGGCCCGTCACAACACGTCTTATTCGAGCTACGCTGATAAACTAATGCAAGGTAACCCGAGGGGATATCTTGCTCTGAAGCATTAGCTATTCCACGATATGTGCTTCTTAATGAAGGAATTACTCACTGATAATGCAAGGCTACAGTCGGTACTGTGTTCAGCGACGAGGTCCTACGACAGGTCGTCTATGAACAGTTAAGCAGGATACAAGCCAGCTAGCCAGAACGCGCTGAGGGAGCTTAAAGTTTCTCACGGGATGAAAGCGAGGAGACCTGGTCAGGGCGATCGCCGTGGTAATATACAGGGACGGTGCCCTACCACGGTTCGACCTGTCTAAGGACAGACGTGGTGTCATTGGTGCTTCCTAGTTGGTCACGCCCAAAGAGATTCCCATAGTGAAACACCGAGCAAAGTTAGAAAAAGAACCCACAACATCGGTGCATGCTAGCTGACTGCTAGCTGCAAGCTAACGGAGCGCTAACTTTCCACAGGTCCGACCGCCCTGCTCGCACATGGGATCGGGTACGGCTCCACCGTTACTACCCACCCCGCCATGAAGGACAAGATGATGGCTGGAGGTACACGCACACACACACACGCACACACACACGCACCACTGTGTGGTCTCCATGGCGACGGGTGCTGTTGGTCACCAGCTGTATAACATCAGGCACACGGTCAGGGAGAGGAGCCTGCTCCTGCTCCATAGTGAGGCCCCTGGTGGAGCCTGCTCCTGCTCCACAGTGAGGCCCCAGGTGGAGGAGTGGGACGTCCACGGTGGTCAGTTGAACAAGCTGTGCTCCCAGAGCCAGGACGGACGACACACGTGTAATTACTCAAAGCCATCAGCAGAGGGTGCTGTAGCAGCTGTTATGGCCATAGGAGACTATGGCGCCACACAGTGGTAAAAGGTGATAGATAGTCTTCTCAGATGGAACCTGCTAGAATCACTCGGGTTGTAATGCAGTGTGTGTGTGTGTGTGTGTGTGTGTGTGTGTGTGTGTGTGCGCGTGCGTGCACAGCCCAGTGTGTGTGTGCGTGCGTGCACAGACCACTGTTACAGGTGCTCAGATGTTTTGCTACAAAAATACTACTATGTATATAAAGTAGTCACATCAGTGAATTTGAAGTGATGGATCCAAATGTTAAAAAATGTATTTTCTTCAATACCTTTCTAGCAGAAACAAGTCAGTAACTACAACTGCTGTTTTTCTGTTACAAATGACACCTTCGCTTAGGAACCTTCCTAACTGAGTGAATGACCTGGAAGTATCTAGGTTGCCATGATAAGAGATGTTCTAACTATTAATGCTAAGGAAAGGTGCTTTAATGCTTCCTTTCTTGCGACCTTTAGCACTGGACCATCCTTTAGAATAGGAAGTGTACTGAACATTAACTAATGAAAATCAGATATAGCTTTTGAATTGTGGTTCAAAAAAATAATTTAAATGAAATTAAGCAATGAAACTGGCCTGGATGAAAATGATGGTACCACCCTGTAAAATATTTAAAATAATTTGCCCATTGAAACATGTTAAACTAAAGTGTGTCCTGAAAATAGTATCACAGGTGTCTGAACTTGTAATCAGTCAGTCTGCCTATTTAAAGGGTGAAAGAAGTCACTGTGCTGTGTGGTCTCATGGTGTGGTCCACACTGAACATGGACCACAGAAAGCAAAGGAGAGACAATGATAGACAGGCATGTTAAAGGTAAAGGCTATAAGACTATCTCCAAGCAGCTCCATGTTCCTGTGACTACAGTTGCATGGTATTCAGATGTTTAAGGTCCAGGTGACAGTAGCCAACCTCTCTGGACGTGGCTGTAAGAGGAAGATTGATGACAAATCGAGGAGACGGATAATGCGAATGGTTAGCGAAGACCCCAGAACAACTTCCAAAGACATTAGAGGTGAACTCCAAGGTCAAGGTACATCAACACCGTTGTTGAAAGCAAATCATAAAATAGCCAGACTGGAATTTGCCAAGATGCATATTGACAAGCCACAAAGCTTCTGTGAGAATGTCCTTCAGAGTGTCCTTTAGACAGATGAGACAAAACTGGATATTTTTGTCAAGTCGCATCAGCTCCATGTTCACAGATGCAAAACGAAGCATGCACAGAAAAGAACATGGTACCTACTGAGAAACATGGAGGAGGCTTGGTTATGTTCTAGGGCCGCTTTGCTGCACCTGGCACAGGGGGTCTTGAATATGTGCAGGGCACAATGAAATCTCAAGCCCATCAAGGCGTCCTGGAGAGAAGTGTGCTGCCCAGTGTGTCTCAATCACAGGTCATGGGTCAACAGGATAATGACCCAAAACACCTAAGAGCTAAACATTGGACTATTCTGAAGTGGCCTTCTATGAGCCCTGATCTAAATCCTATTGGAACATTTGTGGAAGGTCTGTCTGATTTTCATTAGTTAATGTTCAGTACATTTTTAGTATTACTACTTTGGTCAGTTTTAAGTTATTTCAGTGACCATTATGGGTTTTTCTCTTTGAAAAAAGGTTCCCAACTATTTAGTCCACGTCTTTATCTATACCTCTAATATATATATATACACACACACAAAGTGGATAAAAAAAAGTCTACACCCCTGTTAAAATGGCAGGTTTTTGTGATGTAAAAGAATGACGCAAAGATAAATCATATTAGATACTTCATACACCTTTAAATGTGAACAATTCAATTCAAACTGAAATCTTACAATAACCTGGTTGCATAAGTGGGCACACCCTCTTATAACTCGGGATGTGGCTGTGTTCAGAATTAACCAATCACATCGACGTTCACTCATACCTATCTATTTGAATCTAGAAACTGATAGTGGTAAACTGTCTGGGATTGTCCATTCTAATTAGTTACTCAACATTCACACTAGGCATCAATATATAAAAAAAATAAAACGCTAAGAGCAAATCTGGTTGCATCATTCATCTCACTGAAAAGGCTACTTACTTTATGATATTGTTATCAATAAGTCCTGTTAAACGGGCGCTGCCTTGTAAAAGCGTACAAATTACAAATGCCAGCGCTGGCGGCTAAGGGACTGTCGCTAACAAATTACTGTGTATAATAATATTTAATATTTAATTTAATAATGAACAGCAACGAACAAATGACTGGTTCAGGCACCTGAACAGTTTTAAAAGTATTGATTTGGCACCGGAATCACACAACGCCCAACTCATGAACAATAGGGTTCCCCCACATAGAAATCCCAATTTTGACACTGCATATACATATATATCTGTGTGTGTCCAGACCACTACAGGTACTCTGAGGAGCGGGTCCAGAAGCACGGCCACATCATCACCAGCCGTGGGCCAGGAACCAGCTTTGAGTTTGCCCTCGCCATCGTGGAGGAGCTGATGGGTGCGGAGGTGGCGGGCCAGGTCAGGGCCCCGCTCCTCCTCCAGGACTGAGGAGTGGGATGGGGGTGGCAGGCCCCGTCAGGGCCCTGCTCATCTTCCGGGACCCGGGACTGGGGGGTGTTTGCAGGTTACCACAGCCCATGTTAAAGTGATTAGATAAACATAGCTAGAGCCCTGTGGGGTGTACCACGCCATGGCAACACTTGTTCAGCATCACTTCACCATCTTCATCTTCTGTCGCCATGGTGATTGGCTGAAGGCTTCGAGGGACACATGATGCTCTGCATGCAGAAATACTTTATTGTTATTATGTTGAAGATTGATTGCTGCTGTGCTGAGACGTTTCATTAAAACGCTGTGTGGTCTGCCCGCCGGGCTGTGTGGTCCGTTCATTAAAGTGATTGTAGCGCTGCGGCGCTCTTTATTCAGCACTATTTATATGACCGTGCATCTGCTCCTGAAATACACTGCTCTGCTGCAGCGCCAGGCGGGACCTGCCCGCACAGCGCGGGAAACCTCGCATCCGAACAAAATGGCAGGCCCTTCAGCCAATGGTAGCCTCCCGACTGGTCGCAGTGTCGCAGCGGCGTCCAATGAGCGTCCGGCTGCGGACGTGGGACGTGCGTGCGGGGATCCGGCGTGTTGCGTGCTGAGCCGCGTCACAGCGTCCAGCAGTAGGAGCAGGCTCGGACCCAGACAACACGCAGCACACGGGGCTCAACGCAGGTAAGACGAGGGGCTTTAACACCGTTCACCATAGATAACAACGGCAGGGCTTTGTTTTAAGCACCGTATACGGGCCAGTAGCCGCGTGGTGCATTTCAGACGTCTGCAGATAATTCATATTTCTGGGTAATGTGCAAATAACCCGCCGTGGTGCCGCAGTCCGTAGCGTTACACCTGCGGTAACAATACCACCACTTTCCTCGGCTGATTTTGGTACATTATTGCCCAGGACTGTCGGCATTTGCAGAAATGAATTCATTGTAGAACATCTCGTCAGCGTGTAATCACACTAGCGGCACCCGGAGCCTACCGTGTCAATCGCCTACCGTGTCCGTTCAAGGTGAACGTAGACGGGAATGCGCGACACGTTCGGTCGCTGTGGGTCCTGTTACTACTAACAGACGCACGCCGACTGATTTGGGTCCAGGGTCTGCAGTAGCAACGTCACGACCCGTAATAAAGTCTGCAGCCTGCACCATACTGCAGGTCTGTATGGCTATAGCCTATAGGGCACAGTCTTGGGCCTGGAAATGCGTGTTTATACACATTTCCACTTGTGTAGTTGTGATATAGTCTAAATGTGCGATTTACAGTAGCTATTCTAATCGAGTTGGGGAATGAAAGTAATGAACGGAGCGTTCTGCAAGGTCCTTTGTGTATTAAGGTGTACGGTGTGTGTGTGTGTGTGAGTAAATAATGTGCCGTCCCGCCAGAGCAGAACAGCTGTTTAGCTCGCAGCTGCTCACTGTGTTTGTGCTCCGCGGTTGCCACACAGCTCCAGTAGCCCACCAGCTTCGCACGCAGGGCCGGTCCGTGTGCTTCCCAACGGGGTCTTGTCGTCTTGGGGTGAGGGGGGTCTGGTGGTCGGGAGGGAGGGGTTGATGTGTACATCGTTCAATTAACTGTCCCCTATTTGCACTTTGTAGTGCAAATAGCAGTTTATCAATAACATACTGCACTTCTAATCTGTTCATTAGCCTACTAACCTGACACACCTGTCTGTTAAAACACTTCCATCTGAAACTGTTCCAAGAGAACAGGTGCTTTCAAAACAATACTTTGCATTTGATTGGACGAACCTGTGAACCAGCAGTCTGTTGTTACCCACCTTGCAGTAGACGAGTAAGAGAAGAGTGAAAACATATTTTCCATTGAGAAAAGCCTTTGCTCTTCTAATAAATTCTAATTAACCCAACGCTATTTATAATCTCTAGGCGTTCTCGACTCCAACGTCACACCTAAGCCACGCCTGTAGTAAACCACCACGCTGAGTGGCAACACTTGATTTATCGGCCTGAATCTCCTCGATTTCCAAGCTCTCCTCACAGAGAAGTCAAACTGAAACAGAGGCTAGATCATTACTGCAGTATGTAGTATGTACTACTGGTCTGGTGTGTTGTGTGCTGGTGTGTAGCTTACTCTACTGCTTGTACTGGTAGTATGTATAATACCCTCATACATTAGTGGCAGACCCATAATGGTTGATCCAGGGCTGTGACAGTGTGGTGTGGTGCGGTCTGCACCACTTTATTTATGTTTCTCTACAGAGCCAGGGCTGTGACAGTGTGGTGTGGTCTGCACCATTTTATGTATTTATGTATGTAATATGTTTCGACATGCATAGAGAACAGCTAGTGACCATGAGGAGATATTCTCTGTATGACCATTATTACCACTTAATTCATCTTTAAAGGCTCCAGTGTTTACAGATGGACACATCCGACGGCCTTAACATGTTAGAATGGTTCTGCATGAGTAGCTATAGAGTCAAGAGCTTTAGGCCTGCCTCCATATCTCTGGACAGCAGTTTGGGGGTTCGGTCACTAGGCGACGGACTCATTGGTTTGTCTGCCGATGCTCTTTGCATCCTGATTAGGCCGGATCTGCTGCTGGAGCTAACCAACCGACAAACAGATGCTAATGGACTATTTGTGAGCAGGAATGACATTGAACAAATGCCGTCCCGTTTAGGCATTTAGTCTGCACAGGACTGTGTTCATCGCTGCGTATTCTGTGATGGTGATCATGCGAACCCTCTTGAAGGGGTTGGAAGGTGGTTGAATGTATAAACATGATTTATTCCATGTATTCATTCTGGTTGTTGTTGCCCACACACACCTATTGCATCCTGGGAAGGAATGAGAACATACATGTACAATAACAGTATAATACAACACAATGTTGCACATAACCAGTAAAATGAATAAAAATGAATTTGACTAAATATGAAGCCTTGTAAAAATGTGCTGTACTGATAATGCGTGAGTGGCTATAATTACTGCATTGTTTAGAGGCCTTGAGAGTGATGACATTTATCTGTTCAGTGGTTTCTGGGAGAGATCATTAGTCATAGGTCAGGGACATTGCTAAATGGAAGGACTAATGAGAAATGCTGAACTCCGCCAACATGTATAGGCCGTATAAGGTTCTGTGCTTAATATGTCACATGACACTCTTCCCTCACTTTTGCAAGTCCTAAAAAATGACCACTAAGTCTGCTAACGACACATAAAGGAGTAATAATGTGGGGGGGCAGCGTGGCCGGTGTTGACCTACATGTAAGCATCCTTGAGCAAGATGCCTAACCCCCCAACTGCACCTTGCATGGCAGCAATCACCATTGGTGTGTGAATTTGTGTGTGACTGGGTGAATGTGAGGCTGTATAACTATATAAATGCAGTTCATTTACCGTGTGTCATTGCAACCGGCATTGGCTTCTGATCTATCTCTAATAAACTAAACTCCTAATTGATGCTCTCCTCTACTCTGGTCCATCCATACAACCCAAACAAGCATTCTCTCCTCTACACTCAGCAAGGCACACTACAGTGGAACCTGGAACCACTGCATTAATCTGTAAGGTTGGTCGAGCAGTTTCAGCAGAATTGATTTATGCAGTCCAGGTATTTTCATTTGGCAGCAGAGTGTCACAACAGGTAGAGCACAGGCTGAACAAAACCCTAAATAACTGAAAAGGAACTTTTATGAAGTCACATGTCCAAGCATTTAAAGGTATAGTCAGCTAATTGTTAGCTAATTGTAAGCTAATAAACTAACAAGCTAATACACCAAGTTCGTTACCACAGACAGCCCATGTTAAAGTGATTAGATAAACATAGCTGGAGCCCTGTGTGGTGTACCACGCCATGGCAACACCTGGTCAGCATCACTTCACCATCTCCATCTTCTGTCGCCATGGTGATTGGCTGAAGGTTTCGAGGGACACAGCGCTGGCTCTGTAAATAAGAGCATACCTGCGTTTCAGTGTGTGCAGCGGCGCTGCGTAGGGATTTTGTTTTGATTAGCAAGCGTTCTTGAGAATAACTGACCCTGCCTTTAATTCACTTGGAAAAATGAACATATTGCAGACACAATGGAAATACATGAAACGTGCACGCATACTAGCCCCATGACACCGTGACTCTGGTTTTCAAGGATATGCAGCCGCAGCACTTTCTGCAAGGTGACCGTAGAACCATTACTGTGCAGCTTTAAAGTCACCGAGACCGTCACAGGCTGGACAATTCTGACAAGGTTGCTATGACGACGAACCATAGACAGGCGGTCAAATGTGAGGCCTACAACAATCTAGACTAGAGGCCAAATCTAGAAGGCAAATGCCTTTCTGAAGGAGCCGTGCTTTACGCGCGTTGGAAACCTGTTGCTGTGCTGGTGTAGACCAACAGGGCATGGAGTTCTCAGCACCTCTAGATTTAGAAGGTACCTTGTGTCTCAACGTGGTTCCTGGATACTGCTGCTGAAGCGTAGACAGAGAAAGCTAAAAGACTAGCTCAAGGTAGCTCAAGCTAACTAATTTAACATGTAACAATGGTTTTTATAATCCTACAAGCCTCCAGGAGGTCTCTGGCCAACACCTCCCTGTCAAGACTGAACAGGACTAGTATTAATTAGTGGAGTACAACCTGATGTTGCCATGCTTGTTGACTAGCTATGGAGGAACAGTAACCAGTCTGGACTGTCAGAGACTCCCAGCCTTCATTGTGTGTCACAGCTGCAGCCCAGCATGTGGGCCGCATTGGTCACTCAGTGTTCTGCGTGAAGCCCTGTGAGGTGTGGGTGGTGGGTGGAAGTCATCTGGAGGACGTCTTATGTTGCAATAGGAGCTTCTGGAGTTTCACAACCCTATTCATTACAATGACTGTTAAGTTTGACAATATACCATCCCCACGCCTGACCGCTGATCGATAGGACAGGCCATCTCTCTCTCTCTCTCTCTCTCTCTCTCTCTCTCCTTACAATAAGCTGCTTGGAGATAGTCTTATAGCCTTTACCTTTAACATGCCTGTCTATCATTGTCTTTCTATCTTTGTCTTGAGAGAGAGAGAGAGAGGATGGGCGAACAGCAGATAGAGGAAAAGGCATCTCTCGGTTCCTCTATTCTTTTACTCCTACACTCTTGTGTCAAATATCTCTCTCTCTGTTTGTCGGTGAAGAGCAGCAGCATTGCTGGATAACTCAGGCTCTCTCTGCTGCATAGAGCCATCTTTGCATACCTGTGTGTGTGTGTGTGTGTGTGTGTAGTAAGCAAGTAAAGTTTATTTATAGAGCACCTTTCACACACAAAGGTCACAAAGTGCTGTACAGTAAAAGCAATGCAAACAAATCAAATCCTACACTGTACAAAAGTACATTATAATATGAAACGATAATTAAAAGCTTGCCTAAAAAGATGAGGTGTTTTTTAAAAGCAGCCAAAGAATCTGAGGCTCACACGTCTAATGGGAGAGAGTTCCACAGTCTTGGTGCTCGTCTGAAAATGTGTTCTCTGGCCCATGTGAGGGGACCACATCAAATGACAGCGCATTAAAATGTCATCATAATCAAGGCAATAACAACCATTATCCCATTTCACATCATTTTAAAAGTAAGACAACGTCTTTGTGTGAGATGAATTCACGCAGCTTCAAGTCATTTTGTGCAACATGTTTTTAATATGAATGTCATGGAGGATGTCTCCTGCCCTCAGAGCCCAGATGTAGGTCAAGATGGTTCTCCAAGAGCTCTCATCCGTAGCCTGTAGGCTCCACTGGGACTCCCTCCTAAACTGAGCTCTGGAATCATCCCGGCTGCAAAATGAAGTGGCCTGTCTGGCTTCATTAGCCCTGTTTTGGCCTCCCTGGGGACACACACACACACACACACACACACACAGGTGTGAACAGGGCTGTGTGGCGCTCACATGAAATATGGCGTCTTAATCTCATAATTTATAAGACATTCCTATCTCACACGTTGAACTGCAGGTTGGCCCTGCCCCCCAACAGACAGACAGACAGACAGACTATTCCACCTCCCGGCAAAAGACAGTCCTCAAGTGGACCTGTCCATCACCCTTGAGACCACCACAGTGTCCTCCTCCCCTACCTTAAAGAGTCTCGGAGTCATCCTAGACAACCAACTATCATGCGCAGCAAACATCACCGCCACAGCTCGCGCCTGCAGA
>JAODOY010001897.1:0-12489 GCA_025399855.1 Forbesichthys papilliferus
TGTGTGTGTGTTTTTTTTGTGTGTGTGTGTGTGTGTGTGTGTGTGTGTGTGTGTGTGTGTGTGTGTGTGTGTGTGTGAAGAAAAGAGAACGCTGTGTGTGTTCTGATTTGTTTGGCTCAGCGGGTCTTGCTGTGTATGTGTGTGTGTGTGTGCGTTCACATGAGATAGCAGCAATAGGACATGGGTGAGAGTACTGTACAAGATGAACAAGTGACAGATGACAAATGACAGAAGGAAATTCAACTGCACACCCAAGTGTGAATATATGTCAACATGCACATATTAGTCAATGTGTAACAGAATGTCAAATAAGATGCTGCCTCTGTTACAGTAGACAGGGTGGTCTAATGGTCTGGATGTTGGGCTTCCAGCCGGAAGGTCAGGGAATCGAACTTTGGTGTTTACCTACCTGTAAGCATTCTTGAGCGAGATGCCTAACTTCTCCTGGTGGATAGTCACACATTTTTTTGGACCAAAGCGCTATATAAATGCAGTCCATTTACCACGTATGCTAGCCTGTGTTTAATTACTTGCTTTCTAAGTTGACATATTTAAGGCTACCAGAATCTGGTTATATCCTGTAGATCCCTGCAGTTTGGCTGTAATAGCGGTCAATTCCACCAGATGCCGTATAGTGCCGCGGTGAAAATCTTTATTATTCGCTTGAAGCTGGCAATTAAATGGCGGGAGAAGTAGCAACAATAATGGGAGCTTGTTATCAAGTGGCTTGCTGAATTTGGCCTTGAGCACCAGTTCAGTTGCCAGAGACAGCAATGTGTACACATCTACACTTGCCCAGCTGTCTCTGTGCTTGCAGCTAATGAGTCCGCTTTCAGAACAATTATCTGCTGCAAATACACATCATGCCTGTTATATTTTCCTTCAATGCCAAAAGGTAAATGGACTGCATGTACATAGGGCAGCGCTTTTTTTAACCTTGCGGCCATTCAAAGTTCTTTACCATATTCACCCCATTCACACACATAGACGCCACCTCAACATTGGGAGCAGTTAGGGATGAGCGTCAGTTGGGCGACAGTGAATAGAGCGGGGCGACGTGATCCAAAAGTCGCTGGTTCTATCCCGCAAATTCCTCACCAAGGGTCGAGGTGTGCTTGAGCAAGACATCTAACCCTAACTGCTCCCGGTGGTTGGTTGCACCTTGCATGGCAGAAATCACCATCGTTGTGTGAATGGGTGAATGTGAGGCAATACTGTACAGTGCTTTGAGTGGCCGGAAGGTTAGAAAAAGCTCTGTATAAATGCAAGTCCATTTACCATTTAGGGTTATGTGTCTTGCTCAAGGACACCGCGACATGATATATACTGTATAAAGACTACGGTATATCACATGTAATGCCTGAACAGACATTACATATAGGCCAGTACCTGTCTCAGAGTTCTTTCTTTCATTCAAACATACTCTTAATGAAAACTCAGTATGTTATTAAATAGAAAAATAACAAATATTCTGTAGGGATATAATGGTTATCAGGCAAAATAAAGAAACAACATGATTGTGCTTGGCAGTTCGAGGTCGACATGCTCTCCTACTCAGAGGAAGCAAAAACAGGCTACCCTGTGTTGACCAAAAAAAAAAAAGGTTACCATAGCAACAGAGCCCCTAATCTGTTCTTCTTTACAGTTAGAAAATACATGAGAGAAACAAGTATGTCTTTGTTGTTAATCGTTAAAACATGAAGAAGGAGGATCGACATTGTATATGTAAAGGGAAATCCGTACATCCAGGAACTCGGTCTAGTTTAATCAAATTTGATACACACAAGTGACCATGCATAACCATTGGTGAATTCTGAGTAAGACTCTTAACTAATTCACATATCTTCTCACATCTCTTAGAAAACTACTTGACATTTAGCTCTCACACCTTGAAAAGTCTGCGTGTCAGATTAATAGTGTCATATTCACAAGGAGCATTTATTTTTTTTGCTGCTTTCAAAAGGTTTGAAGGCTGAAAATTGAGAATGGTCTCAACCGTTGGCTGTGCTCGAGTCTCACGCCCATTGCGATTTTAATGTATACGCAAGGCCTGTTGAGTCTCATTTAATGTTGTTTTTGTCATCCTTAGGAATTTAGGCTGTTTTGTTGAAAGATGTTGGTGGCCTTCAATCATTCAGGTCAGAAATATATCAAGGTGGTTATTTGCTCTGTACGGCCGTACATTGAGCTGAGCAGGCAAAGGACAATGTGGAGTGTTACAGCCATGAGGTTATAACGTGAAGCATGTGAGCAAGGCTTTAGCAAACGAGATTAAACTTTGCTCATACATACTCGTGAAAATGTGAGAGGTCAACCGCTCTGCTTATTGTAAGGTACTGTATCTCTCTCTCTCTCTCTCTCACGGTTAGCTGACACCACTTCAACTTATACATATATATATATATATATCGTAAAGGAGTTGACCAGGGAACAGGGAGACACAGAGAGGTTGTTTTAACTGCCCGAACTTAGGATCCTTTATTAATCAAATAAACCATATCACTCGTAGTACTGTCGCTACTACTGAACTTCTCACGTCGCCTAGCAACACCCTCTAACCACACAACACAACTCTCGCGGTAAACTGTCGCGGTAATGGCTGGCTGTGAATTATGCTAACTGGTAGGTACCCCTACAATAAACATATAAATTAAAATAATGTTTAAACTCCTTTCTGCTGGTATGAGGCATAATGGTGAATAATCGAACTACTTTCTTCTCCTCTGCCATTACAAAACACTTTTATTTGTGCATTTGCGGCCCCTGTTCCCAGAAAGAAAACAAAAGGGAAACTCAACTACCAACTGGAGTAAAGTAATGTGGAATATATAGTCTGTTATTCAGGTCAAAGACACCGTATTTAACAGTGTTTGCATGATAACAAACACCTTTCCTACATGTGCAAGTACAAGTTCATGCATGAGACTCTTGGATAGGTGAATTAACATTCAATGTTAATTAAATGTTAATAAAAGTTCAATGAGACACACCTGAATAAGTCCATGGATCCATACATTAATATTTATTGCATAATATGTTAAAAATAAAAGAACACTTCACCATCTTCTGAATCAAATCTTAACTAAGCCTCTCTATAACATATGTTTTACTGTTTTGTTTTATTTAACAATATACCATAAAATACATACACTATTGTGTGTACATGTGGTTCAATTAAGATAAATAAAATAAACCTTTGATTTATTGTCAACCTTAAAATAGCACTGTGCATTAACATTGTGAAATGTGTGTGGCTGACAAGACTATATCCGTGTGTACCCTCCATGTGCATTTCTCAAGTCTGAAATTATAACCAAATGGAGTTTGAGTTGTTATATTGTCTCTATATATTATATATATATATATTATATTGTGTTCTGCTTGGAAACAGATTCAGTGGCTTTAAGTGCCATTTCTGCTGCCGTGAAGGGCCAACGTGAGGATAATTCCCCCAAATCAAACATGATGTACAAGAAAAAAATGGCTTAAAGAGCGTGTTACTGCATTAAATATTAATAAGTATGAGTATTAAGTGAGCTACACCACTTACTATGTTGAATAACCTGAAGACAACATTTACTGTAATAGCTTAATTTTTCTCTTAAACAGTGCTACATAACAATAGCAGTAAAGCTTGACGATCCCAAAGTGTAGGAGATATTATGTTGACTAGATATTATAATCTACAGTCTCTTGTAACTATATTGGTAAATGTATACAGTAGATGTGTACATATGACATTGAATGCTTTATACCCAATCAAATGAATTATGTTTCCATTCAGGTTTTACATATTAATTTATATAACAATTATGGATTTGGACAAAAGCTGGGCTTAGATAATAGTTTGGTTGTTTACACAAGGAGTCACTCTTATGCTTCCTATACTAGAAACAGCATAGAAATGGGCTTTGACACTACTTTAGTCTCTTTCAAAACTACAGAAAAATTAAGGCTAATGCTGCGTTCACATTGGAACACGGCAAAACGGAATGCCAGGAAAAAAGGCTGATATTTGGAACTGTCTTCTCATGTGCATGTG
Source organism: Forbesichthys papilliferus (assembly GCA_025399855.1). Taxonomy (NCBI): domain Eukaryota; kingdom Metazoa; phylum Chordata; class Actinopteri; order Percopsiformes; family Amblyopsidae; genus Forbesichthys; species Forbesichthys papilliferus. The sequence continues at coordinate 4,043 of JAODOY010001897.1, forward strand.
TTGATCTCAAACTCTATTGTCTTGTATAGAAAAAGACATACTTTTCTAGGATTGGCGTTGCTGTTCCAATATTTTTGGAGGTGAGTGTACTGTAATGTCTCTGCGTGCAGTTAGGCAGACATGTTCAGACCTATATGGAGCGAGAATCACTGCAGGACTTGTCTTTTTATGCAATATTTGTCAGGTTAGGCTAATGGGACTGTGAGGTGCTGTGAAGATTTTGGAGCATTTCATCCTCCGCTGGGCTCCACAGTTTTGTGGTCCTTAGTGATGGCACACTCTCTCATCACATACTTTACTGTATGTGACATGGGGAATACTAAAGACGGTCTCTCTCTCTCACACTCTGTTCTCTCTCTCTCTCTCCAGCTCTCTCTTTCCCCCTCCCTCTCACCGGCCCTGCTGGGACTTCTGGATGGCCAAATCACGGCCCCTTATCTCTGCCAGTCTGTGTGGGAACGTGGAAACAGTCTCTGCGTGAGAGCGCGCATGTGTTTCTGTGTGTGAGGCAGCAACTAAAAGACACATTGGGATTCAAAGGTGGAGTGGTCTCTCTCCCTCTCTCTCTACTATACTATACTCAACACCATAACAGATGCATTGAACCAACCAGTGTGGCGTACATCTCCCAAGCACTCTGTTTGTAGTGCACTCTTTGTGTTCCACTTCACAGGTAACAATGTCAAGGTTACACACAGTCACACTAACTGGAAAATGACCCTAAAAGCAATGAGCAGCAGCTACATTGGTATTGATTATCTCATGTACACACAACCTAATCCACAATACGTGCAAGCTTGGAGATGCATCACAGACACCAACTATAGGGGGGCAGAAGATGGGCTGTTTTGGTATAAAACAATGACTGTGCTGGAAGGTTCAGTACAAAACTGATGATGAGTTACTGATTTACTGCAGTGTGTAAAGTTGGCACCTTGACTAGTGACCTCCACATCTTAATACTTACTCCTATCTCAAGTGTCTCCTGCGAATGCCATTATATTCTCTCTGCTTTTATATCAAATACATAAAATAATATTTTCTGTTCTTATGTATTACTGTTAGCACTTTATTTTTTAGGCACATTTTTTAGGCTATTAGCTATTTTGTTGATTTAATGATGTTGACATTGTAATAGTCACGATGACATGATGCTGAAATTATTCTAATAGAATAAATATTGTTAGACCTGGCCAACTACTGACAAATGTACCACATGTAAGTCGCTTTGGATAAGAGCGTCTGCCAAATGCTGTAAAAATAAATGTCATGTAAAAATCTATCTATAGCGCTCTATTAGCTAAAGCAGCCGAGCATGGGCACTGCTGGCTCATCACAATCTACTGGCCTATCTAGTCCGGGTGGTCAGATAGCCAGACAGACAGCCAGGCCATGACATTTTGTTTGCGAGACGCACAAGATGTGAGCAAATTCAAAATAAAAATAGAAAGAAATAAAAGAGAGAGGAAGAGGAATATGTGGGAACATCTCTTCAAACAACTAACGTCTGTTTTGCCAGCGGATGATTCGTTATCATACTGTACACAGCACAACGGAGCTGTGGGACCAATATATTTACCATTAAAGCGCTTGTTTAATACTCCGCTCTGATTTATGGGGTTTAAATAACATTATCATTCTCCAGTTAGGCACCATACTGCAAACATATATCAATGCCACTGTCCTGTTATTGAAATATAACTAGACATGTAGAGTAATTACTGGTAAAATCAACCATATATCACAATAATTACGTTCCCTGGAAACTATTCCAGAATCCACGATTACGTTATATGACAACGTATCGTCAGTGACATTACGTTGGTCTTGCACGTAATATTGTCAATGCATTTCTAATGGCCCTATACGCAATGCTCTAAATCCTTTAAAAACAACTTTCTTACGTTAAACACAAACATATTAGGCTATAAGTGATCAACTTGTGATGATTAAACAGGCTTATTGATTTTTTGCAATGTGCTGTTATGCACATTTCAAACGGCCACAAACCACACTAATCCTTACATAAATCAGCGATTCTTATGGCTACGAGTATTCCTATAGCATACACGTAAGCTATGCATACTGGCGTATACTTTTAACCAGTTCCCTGGAAACTATTTTTAAAAAACACGAATACGTTACACGCCACGCCACGCCAGTGATTCTTATGGCTACGAATAGCATACACGTAGGCTATAGGCCTACTGGCGTATTTTTAACCAGTTCCCTGGAAACTATTACAGAAACCACGATTACGTTATATGCCAACATTGACAATATTACGTGCAAGACCAACGTAGTGCCATTACGTTGGTTTTGGATGTAATGCATTTATAATGACCCTACGCATGCTCTAAAAATAACGTCCTTACGTTCTATTATTAAAACACAAACATATTAGACTATATGTGATCAACCAGTGAAATTATTAAATGTGCAAATTGTTTTTGTTTTTGCATGAAATAACAATAGGCTACATTTTTGTATGGTTGTAAACCTACATGCGAGTAAGGGCAGCCTCGCTGACGTATGCACATTTCGGTATATTTTCATAATTTGTGATATATAGCCTAAATAAAATATTAAATAATTGCTACAATTATTTAATTTAATTGAAATATGATATTTCTGAAAATGTCCGCCATTTTCACAGTTTCAATAAAACATTTTGGAATTAATAAATAACGGAATAAAGCTAACTTTGTTTTTAAAACTAAAATATTGGCTATAATGTAAGATATGGATTATTGATTAAAATGTGCACATTCACAGTTTCAATGAACATTTTAATAAAAAAATATAGGCTATACAAAAGAATCCTTTTTTTTGCATCACACGTGACCTTTGAACTGCGCGGAATGCAGATGTCCAGTCGGCTGCAGAATGGCTGGAGTGAGGTGATCCTGGCATCCATGCTGTTCATCTGTAAAACGTTTGGTACGTGGATAAATACGGATCTTTTGTGTGTTTGTGCAGTATTAAACTATTTTGGGTAGACGGTTGCGGTTCGCGTGTCGTATACTGGCGGAGGTAGTGGCGGCGTTGAGTTGGCTGAAGGATGTGAGAGGGGAGGGGTCTGTTTGTGGAGTTCATGGGGCAGTCGTTGAGATCGATATTTCGATACTCACGTTACTGTTTTGGTATCAAGTACAGATTATAACATTGTATTACAAAACGTAGATGGCTGCATCATTTTCATAGTCCATAGCCTCAATTAATGTCATAGTTTTCCGCAGTCACGTGACACGGGCCAGGTACACACTTACCCATGACTATGAGGAACCTGTGTGACGAGATTAAAGCGCTGATGAGAGTGGGGCTGGATCGCTGGCAGACACAGTGGGTGCAGGACAGGGGTATCACAATTAGGGTTGAAGTTATGTGGCGTAGTTTAAAGGCTGAATGCAATGTTGAACACAATAAGGAGACATTGTGATTTGGGGGGTGTTACGATTTCTTAAGGATATGGTTTTAGGAACTAAGTCAGATACACAGTTACTAGCCTACTGATTCCAGTCAGTGAACTGGAGTTTCATCACTGTGCAGTCTTACACAATTAATCATCGATTAAAATGCAACTTCCTTTTGTTTCTGTAGGTATTGTGTATATCAACAACAGTGGGTGGCGTAAAGCATTTTTCGCCTTGTTTTCCTTAAATGGTTGCAGTGTGCTGTGATGGAAACCACAAACTGTTTCAGCAAGTCAAAGGTCGGTGTAACAGTCAAACATACTTTGTACAACTATTTTGTTGCTAGCTATAGATATTCTTTTTTATATCATTAACAGAACAGAAGAACATCTGTCTTTAAATGGCCTTCTGGCCTAAGATGAATGTCTGCCTTTGTAGACATGATCAGAAGCCATACGAAAATTAAGTTGAAATGTTTTTTTGTTTTATTTATTTTTTTCTCATTATCTTCTTCACATGAAATAAACGACTACTCGTTTACATTAGTATTCCACTATTATTCAGAATATGACAATACTGCAAATTTAATACGAGTCGCCATAAGGATGTGCGATTTGACCAAAATTTCTTATCCCAATATAATTAATTGTATATCCCGATAACGGTATCACGATATAGCACCTGTTCTATAAATTCAATGAATAGTTTCTGATAGGGATGGGCGCGGGTACTTGAGTGCTCGTCTATGACAGCAATGCTATCATATGTTTCATGATCAAAGATGACAACGCGCAAAAACATGTGAATTAAATGAATCTCTTAATTTAATTAAATAGGCTACGTAACATATTATTAATATTAATTATTTAAGGACGCTTTTCAAGACACTCAAGGACCTCTTACATTACAAATACAAAGAAACATAAATACATTTGGCTAAATCAGGAACATACATATAAAAAGTTACAAATAAAAAATGTGTGATGAGTAAAGTAGACAGAACATTAAAAAAAGTGTTTGTTGTGGTCAGATAAAAGGAGGTCAATAATATTGGCAGAGGAAAATAGTTATATAAAACAATCAGAGGTTGGGAGCCAGGGAGTTTAAAAGCAAGGCATTCAAATTTAGTGTAAGCCAGGAGATAGCTACATTAACATTTGTCTTTCAGCCTTCAACTTAATAATAATGTCACATTTTACTGCAATAGTCTAGCAGGTATTCCGGTTCCAAACAACCCAACATCACCATAGTTTTGGAAATGCAGTCTGACTGAACAGAAAGCAGATTTGTTCCTATCTGCCATTTTGTCGGTCAAACAATACGTTCCCATCAATATCCCAGTTAAACTTTAAATTAAATTTGCGTAACTTTATGAAAATTCAGTTCTAACTATTTTCTGAAACCTGGAAAACTAACTCTGTCGGGTACTCGAGCAGTCAAAATGACCAAAGTGCACATGCCTAGTTTCTGGTCATCCAACGACCTACCCCACCACACCCAGGCTTGTGCTCACACTGTGGGCATATGTGGAGAGGGACAGCCCTGCCCTCTTTAAACCACAGTGAGCAGAGGAACAACCATAAATTACATCAAAACGTTAGCTTGAATAAAAATATAAAAATAGCATTTTGCTGTAATTTATGATCGCTTTAATAACATGACCATAACCCATATATAACCGCATAACCATGGCAGTGTAGTGAAACCTGAGTTTAGGTAACTTCTAGGAACAGACATAAAAACAAAATTAAAAGGTAGGGATTATAATCAAACTTTTTCCACTGTCATGGTAGGCTTCTTCCTGGGCCTGGTTATGTCCTGAACATCCATGTGTTTTGACAGGTAGCTTGTCTGTTTATGGTCTGTGTCTGTGATCAAATATAGCTAGCCAATAGATTGCAGGGCTGAGTGCGTCATGTACATATGTGTGTACATATACTGTAGAGTAGGGGTAGGGAACCCTGGTCCTGGAGAGCCACAGCCCTGCATGTTTTAGATGTCTCCCTGCTCCAGCACACCTGATTCTAATGAACAAAGTTAGAAGTGTGTGTGTTAGAAGCCTGATAACGACCCATTCATTAGAATCAGGTGTGTATTGGCAAATAACCTAATCGGGGTTTCTGGAATAGTTTCCAGGGAATGTAATTCTTGTGATATACGGTTGGGACAAATATAGGCGAAGTTGGCACTCTTTTGCTAATCTGTCTGTCTGTCTGTCCATGTGCTTCCAAAGCATTTACTGTAAACACATCCCTCCCAATTCTCCACTTCTTTCCTTTATCCCCCACCCCCACAGTAATCTGCTGTACCCCCTCCCCCACACACACCCCCCACACCCCCACAGTGCTTTTTCTTGGAATCCTCCAGGGATCTAACTTCTCTAACTCTCTTCCCTCACCCTGGCGGCAGAAGAGTGTGAAAATTGCTGATGAACAATTAAAAATGGCCGATCCCTGAGGAGCCAAGGTCACAGTGTGTGCGCGTGTGTGTGTGTGTGTGTGTGTGTGTGTGTGTGTAAAGCACACACAGGCTTGTGAATGTGTGTGTGTGTGTGTGTGTGTGTGTGTGTGCGCGCTGTCTGTGTGGGTGGGGTGGAATCAGGGGCAAGAAAGACGCAAGAGGCCAAGATAAAATAAAAGATAGAAACCAGTGAAAGAAAATAATACAACATTAAAAAGTTTGAGGTCTCCCAAGAAATACTTCACTAAGACATAAACCACACTAATGTCTGAAGAGACCATTCACCTATTTCAGCAAAACAATGGAGAAAACGGAGAACATTGCATAGGTTGTTAATTTCACAGTTGAACAGAAGATTCAATAATTGCCATATTCTTTCTTACAGCTTAATTTATAGAAGCCCCCACTTAAACATAAGAAAGCGTGGCCAGAATTATTCTAACATTTAGGCTACAGCTTACATTTACAATATGTACTGTACTGTATGTACATAATCTTTACTGTATGTAGTATGCATGCATGTTGCATGCTATAGTCAAATTGAATAGTGGCTTACAGTTGACATATCCCAAGCACAACCCCTCTCAGTTGTCCTACCTAGTTAGTTAGGTAGGACAAAACCTGCGTAGAAAGCTATTACAGGCAAACAGGCAGTTGACGAGAGCTTTCGTCAGATTAAAAAAATGGGGACAGGTCAATTTGCTTTCACCTGAGCACAAGTTACAGTGACTCGCTCAGCTCAGGGAGGTTTGACAGAAAGATCTGGTGGTTCACTGTGTCAAACATTGCAAACCAAGTCCAAGACGATGAGCACTGAGCTCAAGCAGTGTGCAGGGCATCTGCAACCACTAGAACAGCATGTCGTAGTGGAGTGAGAAACCTCGAAGACAGGCTGTTGAAGGTCCATAAGGTTGTGCTGCCTGAGAGAGAGAGAGGGGAAGTTGGGTAGAGACCGCATGCTCAATAACAGTGATAGCAACGGCTCATGCCTTATATTATTGCTTAAATGTAATTTTCATAACTATTGCTTTGAAAAGAAGAGTATTCTACTTTGTTTTGACTAACAACACTTTGTAAAATGTATTTATGACCTATAACTTACATTTATTAAAGGCTTTATTAATCATTCAATTCATCTCGTACTTTTAACACGAACCATAAGTCATGACTAAAAGCACAAAATATACAGTATATAGGTCATATAAGTGTTCATAAATAGGATGTAATGACATTCGGCAAAGTCAACTGCAACACAAATTTACATCCCAGACTTCCAGAATTGAGATTTATAGGTTTTATAAAAATTATTTTAATTAACCAAATGCCTGCTGTCAGCTCTTGACCTGACATAAAACAGCTGATGTCATGGTATTAAAGAGTTTGATGTTTGTGAACCTTCATGATGCAATTAAAGTAATTATATCCTCTTACAGTGTGAATTATATTCAGAACTTTGAAGCCTAGTTTAGGAATAGACAATTTAACAAATGTTGACGCCAGCCCGCATGTAAACATAAATAATTTAGGACCACAATGATGGGACTACATAATAATGGCATTTATATAAAAATTGGTGTTTATTTTTCATTTGTAAGAAAGTTGTGGTTATTGCACAATGGTTGCACGCTATTGCAATGGAATTTTCAGGCATCAAAAGTGAGTTGATAGAGAGACAAAGATTTCTCGAAGCAGGAATAGAATGTCTCCCTCACTCTCAGATAAATGCACACAAATACACACACAAACACACACAAAGCGCTCACACAGACGCACAAATAAACACACAAACACACTACATAATAGTGCTCATAAACACCTGGGGAACAACAATGGTCATCTTCCAAAGCTTCCTTTCACTGTTTCTCCTGGGCATTCTTATACCAGTAAGGGAGTGGGTGGAGTTCAAAGCCCAAGAAAAATAAAGACACAAAATGTAAACTGTAGAACAGGGCATCTTGGCACTTTTCTCTCAGCTACCGTCTGGCATACCATTATTAACTGTCTCAGCGCGCGGAAAATCATTAAATTTAGGGAAACAAAATATGTCAAGTCTTTCCCCGGGGCCAGCAACTATTTCTGTATGCCGAAGACAGAAAATGTTGAATGTGATGATAACCTGAAGGCAAATGGTTATTTATTAATTTCCTCTCATGCATTTTATTTATGCAGTTGAAGGGGTTCTCTAATTTGTACACCAACACTTTGCCTATATACAGCCAAGGCATGTTAAGGAAACAATGTTTACAACTACTGCTTTTAAATCACACATACTATTTGTGTATTTATTTGACACAAATAAATACAGAAAGAGGGTGGCTTACTGTTTAAAATAAAATGAATCTCTATGTTACGTTATGTTTTTGTTCCTGGACAATGATGGAGACACCTGCAAAGGTGTGATTGGGAGGAACGGACACCCTGATCTAAACCCGAACGGTAGTTGTTAGACTTCTGTGCTAGTCATGGACTGTCTATAACAAACACCCTGTTCAAACAAAAGGATGCTCATAAGTGTACGTGGTACCAGAGCACCCTAGGTCGAAGGTCGATGATCGATTTTGTGATCGTATCATC
>JAODOY010001898.1:0-12488 GCA_025399855.1 Forbesichthys papilliferus
CTTCAGCAATGGAAGCTTTGAACATTGCCCACTTAGGTTCAATGTCCCCAACCTCCACAGGGATGCCAGAGAAGCTCTGCCGGAGGTGTGAGTTAAAGATCTCACGGACAGGGGCCTCCTCCAGATGTTCCCAGTGCATCCGCACCACTTGTTTGGGCTTACCAGGTCTGTCCAGAGTCTTCCCCCACCCCTTGACCAACTCACCACCAGATGGTGATCAGTTTACAGCTCTGCCCCTCTCTTTACTCGAGTGTCCAAAACATGCGGCTTCAGGTCAGACGATACAATCACAAAATAGATCTATCAGTGAGGCCGTTCCTCCCAATCACTCTTCTCCAGGTATCTCCATCATTGCCTACGTGAAGTCTCCCAGTATAACTATGGAGTCCTCTATTTGAGCCCCATACAGGACTCCATATAGGGTCTCCAAGAAGGCCGAATACTCCAAACTGCTGTTCAGTGCATAGGCACTGACAATAGTCCTCCCCACAACCCGCAGGCGCAGGGAGGCGACCCTCTCGTCTACCGGGGTAAACTCCAATGTACCGCCCGGCGCCTCACACCCTGGGCAACTCCAGAGTAGAATGGAGTCCATCCCCTATCCAGGAGTACGGTTCCAGAACCAAGGCAAGGTAAGCCCCACCAGATCTAAATGGTAGCGCTCCACCTCCCGCACAAGTTCTGGCTCCTTCCCCCACAACAAGCTGACGTTCCACGTCCCCAGAGCCAGCTTCTGCTGCCCGGGTCTGGTCCGTTGAGGCCCCTGACTTTCACTGCCACCCATGTGATAGCGCACCCAACCCCCACGGTTCCTCCCACGAGTTGTGGTCCCATAGGATGGAGAGAGAGCTGGGCGCCTCCCTTGGGAGGTGTTCCAGGCACGTCCAGCTGGGAGGAGGCCTCGGGGAAGACCCAGGACCAGGTGGAGAGATTATATCTCCAAACTGGCCTGGGAATGTCTCAGGATCCCCCAGTCAGAGCTTGCTGATGTTGCTCAGGAAAGGGAAGTTTGGGGTCTCTTGCTAAAGCTGCTGCCCCCGCAACCCGAGTCTGGATAAGCGGGAGAAGATGGATGGATGGATGGATTTCAGAGCTGTATGTAACTTCGTCTTAGAAATCTGGCTAAAACCGAACAAATGATTGCTGATTTGATGCCCACCAGCAGGCGCGATTCTCAATGTTGGTGTAGTGGGTCGTAGCCCCACCTGGTGGCAATAAAAATAACTGCAAACTAATTAAATATAATATATAAATAATGTTATTGTTATCTATTAATATATAATAATATAACAGTTTATTTTCATAAATTACATTAAATAAATTGGGTTACAGTAACCATTTTAGTTCACATTATTCTAGTGTAACCGGTCTGCATTGTGTTTTTTTTTAATAAATGGATGGACACCAACTTTATCTTCAACTTAAATCCTTTTAATTTTATATCACCTTTCTCTCTCTCTTCTCTCATTTCTCATCTCTCATCTAGACAGTATCAAGAGAGCCCAATTTAAATCATACAATGTACTAAATGCAATGTTAATGTAATAGTTTTAACATATACATAAACACAAGTAATTATAAATCAATAAATCAACATATTTATACACACTGCTCATGTACACACACAACATACCTGCACAAAACAGGAATAGTGCAATGCACTGCTTTACATGATTGTAATACGGCACCAAGCCAATGAAATACAGAAGTTAATTAGGCAAGATAATTAGGCTGGAGCTAACTATTTAGCATTGCAGGGCATCAGTGTGAAAATGAAACAAACTATTAATTAGATTAATTAACTAGTCAACAGCAGCATAGTATGTGTGCATTGCAAGTCAATTATGTGTTTTTAAACATTCACATAATATATAAATATATAGTCTACGGAACACGCACGCATACCTCTCATCTAGACAGTTTCAACAAGAGAGAGGAAGCGCGCTACGCTCTAATACATAGTAGAGATGTCACGAGAACCAAAACTTCAGTACCAAGTCGATGCCAAAATTCTGAAAACATGATGGTACTCGTTTTTGTACAGTACCGTAGGTACCGCATATCCAACCTGGACGCGTACGGTACCATGGAAGTGTAGCTGCAGCCCTGCCTCCATTCGTCGAAAAGAAAAACAGCAGGTAGGCTAATTTGCGCTCCAGGGGACCTACCAGGGAGTAATACATTCACAAAAGCCAGTACTGTATCTTAAGATATGCAAACGATGTCTTCGACCTTTCCAGCTAAAGATCTTATAAAGACTTTACTGGCTGAGTAAAAAGTTCCGCTATTGTCATGTGACATCAATGGTTCATTGATAAACACATCGCCTGGCGAAAGTGAAACAAAATCAGCCTTGAAGCGAATAAAATATGTAGGATATGTCGCATATTTGTGTTGCAAACATTCACGTGTTTATGCTGTAATTTACTACAATGCTTTTTAACTGATGCCTTTTTGCCTCGCGCTTTCGATACCTCCGGATCGTCTCAGGCTTAAGGGGAATGTTTACCCACCCTAGGAGCACTCTCATGCGGGTACCAAGTCACAGATGGTCCCGGTGGTACTTCCTCAAAGCCCCAAGCAGGCCACACAAAGCCACAGACTTCAGTCTTCTATGAGCATCGGACAATATACCATTCATGCTAAGTACAGACATTACAGTAGCCAACCACATGGCACATACTGTAGATAATCCCCCATGCCTTACAGGATATACAGTAAATAAAAAAAACAAGGGAATTACTAAGTCCACGAGCACAGGTTCACATAAAGAATCCTATATCTTATACCTCAGTGTTGTAAACTACCTGCTGAACAGGTTCAGAGAACTCAGAGGGTGATCAGACCTACATGTTCTCTTAGACCAGTATTATGCCGAATACATCACGCACAAACTGCCTGTCCTTGACTTGATCCCTAATAAAAAAATAAAACCAAACCATCCAATGCTCAAAAAGGCCCGTCTAAGGCATCATAATAAAATAAATAAGCCCCTCAGAACAGTATAAGCAATAATCTAGTACTTCCACTAAAAGGTATGTAAAACTTGATGGCAGTGGGCATTCTTTAAGCCACTCAAATAAAACAGTTAACTGATTTTACAGCCCTGCCTGAACGGGTTCTGACTACATTGTCCATCTTCTCTTGGCCAACTCTATTTATAGAAGATCCATCAATGATAGCTGCCCTATTGTCAACGAGAATAGTTGAAGGCGTTTCAGAACCATCAATAGCAGCCAGGTTATCAGAGTAAGCAACTGCATCGATGTGAACCTCACTAAAGCACAGTTTGTTGATCGTTAACAACACCACAACTGAACTCAGTATTAGCTAGGAATGACTGGTCCTGTTTGAGAGCTGTTTCAGATCCAGCATAACTCTTAGTCCCTCGACTCATGGCATCAACCGACCCACGCAATATCCAAGAACAAGTTCTGTCTTCTGAACTTTGCTCATCTAACAAAACAATAGGATCGACTGACGTGGATGCTGAGTCTTATCAGTCAACAGAGATGTACAGGAATTTACATCTTTCAATGTCATGACAATGTCAGAGAAACTGATATCCAGAATAAGATTTATTCATTCATCCACTATCTTATAGACGTGTCTGTGGCTCTCTTGTCAATAATAGTATACACGGTTCCTTCCCATTTATTAGCTAGTTTCCTTTTACCTCGTTCCCCTTTGTTTGCAAGGCAGACCTGATCTCCCTTGTTCAGGTACACCTCTGACCTTTTTGTTATAATCTCCAGCTTGTTTTTGTTGTTTCTTTGCTGCATGTCTCTGAGCTGACGCCGCCTCATGAAGACTGAGCACGTCAGCGACAGTGTTCTTACTTCCAGAAATGTGTTCCAAATCGAATGAATAGGGAGCCATCTTTGCCACCCAATGTTGCTCACAGGCATCAACCTTAGGCTTTGTACTTATAGGTAAGTGGATTGTTATCTGTCCACAATGTGAAAGAAATGCTCCTTAAGCCAATGACTCGCAAACACTCCATTTTAGGGCCAAAAACTCGAGCATATGGCTTGGATACTGTTGGAATCTGGGTGGTGTCTCCTCACACCAGTTCCAGCGTGTTCGTTTATGAAGTTGAAGTAGGGGGAACAATGTGTCTAAGTTTAACAAATCAGCTTTAATATAATAGTAGATCAAAAATACAATTTACAGAGCTCTTGGCCCCTTCTATTCCCTGACTGACAACATGCAATATCAACAGTTTTAGAAGTCTGACACTAACTCTCTCTCGGCCCATTGATAATATTCTAAACAGTGTTTTCCCTATCTGATCTTGATTGAGTGTCGTTGGTCCTCTCTCCCAATCCTTGGGGCCCACAGCCATTTCTCCTCCTTCTGGGCGTTACTGCTGGGGAAGGTATCTGTGAACACACTTTTTACGCCTCCACATCATGTATCTTCTGTTTACTGGTAGTTTGTAAGTCAGAGTGCTGTCATTATATGTTTTCCCTGCTCCCTGCTGACTCAGCACTTTGTTACGCATAAGACAGTCTAATTATAACAATAGTGACACACAAATAAGCTTCTGTAAGGATATCTAAACTGTTAAGCATAATCTTTTAGTCCCAGGGTGATGATGACCTCTCATGCCTGCCTGGTAACTAAGGAGTTGCCAGACTGAGCCGACATCACAGAGACCAAACCTGCCACACACTTGACCTTGAGAAAGGGCTGACTGTTTTGCACAGCCTGTAACTTTCCACTGACTCCCAATCTGTTTACTTTTAAGCAATAACATAGCACCCTCTTAAGCCCTTATAAGATCTAATATATATCTAAAATAGAATATCTAAAATGTTAAGCACAATTTTCTACAATACCGCCTCTGTGAATTGTTCAAGGTTTTGCTTGCAAAAGCAATCAGACGAGCCCTGTCTTCACTGGCTGGTATCTGGGATAATACAGCCCCAAGCCAATCCAACGAGGCATCAGTTGACAGGATAAACGGCCTTGTGAAATCAGGATGCGCTAGAATGACACTGAGGTCCAATCTGAAGGTTTCAGTTTCAGGAAGGTACCAGAGTGCTTTGCTGGCTTTACTTTACCCTTCCTCTTCTGACCTGCTGTAAGTGCAAAGAGTGGCTTGGCAATCGAAGAACAATTTAGGATGAAGTGTTGGCAGTAGAAGATCATCCCAAGAAAATATTTTATTCTCTTTACAGATGGAGTACAGCCGTCTTCATTGATCAGGCTAGACTTCGCCATGCCACTGATCACATTCACTTTTGCAGCCACCCCGTTTCCATCAATGATATGATCTAGAAATGACAGATGTCTGTAGGAAATTACATTTCTTTGGACTGAGTTTAAGGTTCTGGTCACGGAGCCTATAAAACACCACCGCCAGCCTGTCCAAAGCCTCTTTCACTGAAGGAGCAAACACCAATAGATCGTCTAAGTAACATAGCAAACTGCTGAAATGTAGATCTCCAATAAATAAATACATCATTCGCATGAACGTGGCTGGACTGATACATAAACCTTGAGGCATGCGGTTGTACTCATGCAGGCCCAGCGGTGTGGTGAAAGCTGTGTACTTTTTATCCTCCTCCCTCATGGAAACATTGAAAAATCCAGAAGTAAGATCCATTGTACTGAAGTACACATTTCCCCCAATGCAGCCAGACAGTCAGATTGATGTGGGAGGGGATGTGCATCCTTGAGTGTTCTCGCATTCAGCCATCTGAAGTCAGTGCACACTCGCAGACTCACATCCTTCTTCTACACCATCACCAAGGGAGAGGCATATTCACTCACTTCCTGATGATCTGCTGTTCTTCTATTTCAGTTAGCACCTGCCTCAGTTTTTGGTAAAGGGCAGGTGGTACCTGTCTGTAAGGAAGCCGGAACGGACATTCATCAGTAAGACGGATACGATGTACAAAATCTTTTGCCTCTCCAAAGTCCAGGGCATGTTTGGAGTACACATCATTGTAGTTCACTAGTAGGTGAACTAGTTCTTCTTTTGTCAGTTGATCGATATCACAGGACTCAATATCCACACCATTTAATCCAACCTCTGTCAACCTCTGATTTAGGTCACCAGGTTTCATTGCGATGACTTCCTCCCTTCGACTGGAGCCTTGAAATACTGGAATGTCCTCCACCGCCAGGCAGGAAAACACATCTGCCAACTTGCAGTTCCTCCTCAATGTGAAAGGGCTGTATGATATGTTAGTTACCTTAATGGGAACCCACCGGTCGCCCCACATTGATGTTACCACTCTACCGACAGCAATATTTTGTGGCATGGACTTGGATGTGGTGGGCTCAACCACAATGGTGCTCCCGGGTGACATGGGAACGCCACTGGGAAGCTTCCCCCACACCAAAATTTCTTGGCGCATAGCGTCAAGCCTGTGTCAACCTTACGGTGCCTATTTTGTGGGGCATTTCTCCACCTCACCAACATGTGAGGTTGGTCATCATGTTCAGGAAGTATTCGCATTGTGGGGATGATTGGTTTTGTTGAGATATGAGTCTCCAATAATCATCACTGCCCTTCATCTGATGCATGATGTGCTTTATCACGTTTGTACCAAGGATAAGGTCATCTTGCTGACCTGGTACCACAATGACAGGGACCACACAACTTAGTTCGACCTCATACATACACTTGAGTTGTGCTTTCTATCCCCCACATCCAACTAGAACGATTAATTCTGTGAATGGCATCTCTTTTGTCAAAAACTTTCTCTTGCATTAACTTCTTTTCTGCGACTTCCCTGAAAGTGCAGGCCATAGAACCAGAATCTAACATCCCTCTTATATCAAACTTATCATTTACATTAACATTAGTGTAGAATAAGTCACTGAACGGCTGTACCTTCTGTGTATTCTGCATAACTACACAAACACCTGTAGGCTCTGTTGTGCATGCTTCCACATACAGCTGTAAAAGTTCTCCTCACACGAGGGTCTGTTGTTTCTCAGTTTCTCTTGTGCCCGCATGTCCCCTCTTCAAATGCGGGCATTCTAGTTTAAAGGGTGTGGGGCTGGAGACAAACTAGTGCTGTGGTGAGTGTGTTCAACCACACGCTTCGAACAGTCTCTCTTCCAATGACCTTGCTTGAAACATGACAGATTGTCTCGTCTACAGTGAAGGACAGTAGTGTGATCTGTAACCCCACAAAACCTTGCAGTTCTTAGTGTTCTAGTGATTTGTTTTGTGCCAAAACGCAATCCAACAAACTAACCAGGGTTTGCATACAATTACTGTCTGACTGAACAGGTGTGCTAGTAGATTCAGTAGGTGGCACATTTGAGTTGTCTGGAGTTGCTGACCCTTCATTTGCTTGAACGTGGACTGTCATGTGCCTTACTGGAGCAGAACGTCTAGACAGCTGAGATTTTATTTCAGTTTGGTATTCATCCAGATGTTCCTGTATCTCACTCGCTGTCCACTTATCAGCTGTCTTAAACCTCATCACTGCAGCAAGTGTGGGGTCTTTCTTTCAGACATTCTCTTCACCTCACGATTTGGGTCCCCAATGCTCTCTCCTTGCCTCTTTAAGCCCTCTTCTGCCACATCAACTGTCTTATTCAGACATATCTAGCACTCCATCGCATTCTCCCCTGCAACTGGTATAGTGCCATAAAAGTCAGCGAGGGGCATGGATGAATAAGTTGTCTCATTGAAATGCTGTTTCAACATATCTGTGATGACTTTGGGGTTCTCATGTTGCTTAAGAGACAGCTTACTACGTAGTGTCTTTTTCACAACACCTTTAGCTCGCCTCATGTCTTGACATCAGTTCCTGGGACTGTTCGTTCACTGGAACACTTCTTTTTAGTAAATACAAATCCATTAGTTATTCCCACTCATGAACAGTGTATTTGTCTGATTCATCTCCTCTGAAGTAGGGGGGGTTCTTTCACATCAGACTGCATTACCAGTTTAACTCCAGTAAGATTGAATGAATCAGTGGGTAGTCTCACCTCGCCTATGTTATTACCATCTTGTGTGCTTCTACAATCCCACACCTCACTACTCCTCTGTAACTGTGCAGAAAAGGACTGGCCTATTTTCTCAGCTAATTGGGTAATAAGATCACCCATATCTCACCCATATCTGTACTACTGACACTACTGATGCTAAAGTGTCTTATACACGTACATGCATACGTGTATAAGTTAAAAGTGGCGGACCTACAAACCTTACCGCTGCTGGTGGATTCACATGTGAGTCTGGGAGAAGAGCAGTTTTAATTGGGATTGGTGTGTCGGCAAAAGCTAAGGTTTCAACTGGGACTTGAACTGAATCTGAAAATCCTACATTTTTGGCTGAGCGTTCAGGTGAGTTGAAAAACCTCCCTCACCCAAAACCTAACTTACACTTACAGCAGTGTCATCAACTTCACCCACATCAGCCATATTCAATGATTAATAAATGAAACTCCCAAATAATTATCAATATAATGATAAATTGCTAAAAAATATCTATATCACAAATACACAATGCTATTACATTAATACAATGACCAATTATTCCTTCTTATGGTTAACAGTGATGCTTTGGAGATAGAAAAAAAGTATCTATTTATAGTAGAAACCTCTGGTGACCAAGGCTGATGTTGGCCCGATCGTCAGCTGTGACACGACGATCACGGCACCAATGGTGGCCTGGTCTGCGTTGTGTTTTTTTGTTTGTTTTTATTGGTTTTTTTTAATAAATGGATGGACACCAACTTGATGTTCAATTTAAATCCTTTTTATTTTTCATCACCTTTCTCCCTCTCTTCTCTCATTTCTCATCTCTCATCTAGACAGTTTCAACAAGAGAGAGCCCAATTTAAACATTTATACAATGTACTATATGCAATATTAATCTAATAGTTTTAACATATACATAAACATAAATAATTATAAATCAATAAATAAACTAATAATTACTTCAGTAATACACAAACATATTTATACACACTGCTCATGTACACACATACAACATACCTGCACAAAACAGGAATAGTGCAAATTACTGCTTTACATGGCTGTAATTGGCCATGTAAAGCAGTAATTTGCACAAAATTACCTGCACAAAACAAGAATAGTGCAAATTACTGCTTTACATGGCTGTAATACGGCACCTAGCCAATGAAATACAGACATGAACACGTAAGATAATTACGCTGGAGCTAACCAGAGCCATAGAAGTAAACAGAGTTACGTCATCTCCGTTCTCTCCAACGGACCGTTTTTTCACAGCAAGGGTGGATCATGGAGCCTCTAAATAGTTTGCCACCAATACTAAAAGCACCGTACAGTAGCAGCAGAATCTATTGTGTAACATGTGATGCACTATGTTAAGAGACGTTTAATTGATCATTATATTGTACTGTATATTATCAGCACACGGGTCATATTCATTTGTAATTTATCATATTAGTGGATTATCATTTATAAATCAGCAAGGGAACGTTAATTTGCTAAATTAACAGATTAGGATAGCATAATGTAACGTGCTGGATAAAGTTAGCAGCACGTCGTTACCCACGACCAGCTCATTCATTGTACATTATGTTCTCTTCATGCCATGTTATGTAAACTTGTGAACCCGGTTTTTGTTGTATTTGGTGCAGGGTGGAGATAGTGAAATTGGGCGATTGTGTTAATTTACTCAAAGATTGGGGCGTGTACCGGTATTCTAGAGTTGTGAGTTGAAGTGATAAATACCGCATACATTTTGGAGTAGGCTGAGTATCATAGAGTGCAGATTTTTTTGACTTCTTACGCGTAATGAAAATGTAGGCTAACATTATTTAGTGTTTTTATGTTTTGTGATTCTGTTGAAGATTACCGTACCTGTCAATAGTATCTGATTTTGAATTGATTGCAAATGGAGGAGAAGCTAGAGGACCTACCGGTAAATGAGATTGAAAACAAGGTACATTTAGTCAATAGACAAATTAGACCATGGACGTTGTAGAACCAGTAAGGGGAGCAACTTACCCGCTGGTAGGTGTCTAGGTGCCTTACACTGG
Organism: Forbesichthys papilliferus; assembly: GCA_025399855.1. Taxonomy (NCBI): domain Eukaryota; kingdom Metazoa; phylum Chordata; class Actinopteri; order Percopsiformes; family Amblyopsidae; genus Forbesichthys; species Forbesichthys papilliferus. The sequence goes on from JAODOY010001898.1 coordinate 10,002, forward strand.
GCGCACACTGAGCAGGAGGAGACAAAAACCCTCACGTCCCTGGCCAACATAGGCCACCAGTATTTATCGGCCAGGCAACATACGGTACGCCCAATCCCTGGGTGAACAGAGGCAGGTGAGGTGTGGGCCCAGTGGATGAGGGGATCACGGACATCGAGCGGTAAGTACCAACACCCGGCTGGGCACTGAGGTGGAGAAGTCTCAGCACGTAACGCACACTCAATGTCCACGTCCACGGCCCACGCCACCGGCACCGCAATGCATGAGGTTGGTATTAAGGGTGTGTCATCCCTGGGCCTCTCCTCTGTGTAATACAGTCGCGAAAGCACGTCCGCCTTCACGTTTTTCGTGCCTGGTCTGTAGGACAAAACAAAATCAAACCAGGCGAAAAAAACAATGCCCACCTGGCTTGACTAGGGTTCAGCCTCTGCGCTGCCCGGATGTACTCCAGGTTACGATGGTCCGTCCAGACGAGAAAAGGGTGTTTAGCCCCCTCGAGCCAGTGCCTCCATTCCGTCAGGGCTGACCACAGCCAGCAGATCCCGATCACCCACGTCATAGTTCTGCTCCGCCGGGCTGAGCATCTTGTAGTAGAAGGCACAGGGGCGGAGCTTGGAGAGCGTGTCTGAGTGTTGGGACAGGACTGCGCCAAGCCCAACCTCAGAAGCGTCAACCTCAACAATGAACGGCAATGACTGATCAGGATGGGCCAGTACCGGTGCTGAGGTGAACCGAGCCTTCAGGGTATTAAAGGCCTTGTCCACCTCAGTAGACCAGTGCAGTCGGGTTGGCCTACCCTTCAACAGGGAGGTGATGGGGGCTGCGACTGTACCAAAGCCCCGAATAAACCTCCTGTAGTAATAGGTAAAACCCAGAAAGCATTGCACCTCCTTAACAGTGGTGGGGGTTGGCCAATCACACACAGCTGGAAGAACAGACATTTTTCAAGTTTTGCATAGAGATCATGCTCTAGCAGCCTCCCAAGTATCTTGCAAACCAGGGCCACATGCTCAGCACGGGTAGTGGAGTACACCAAGATGTCTTCAATGTAGACCACTACACCACAACCAAGCATGTCTCTATACACATAATTCACAAAGGATTGGAAGACTGATGGAGCATTCATCAAACCATATGACATCACCAGGTATTCATAATGCCTTGCAGTGGTGCTAAATGCTGTCTTCCACTCGTCCCCCTCCCGGGTACACACCAAGTTGTAAGCACTCCTGAGGTCTAATTTTGTGAAGAAGCGCGCTCCATGCATTGATTCGATTACGGAAGAAATCAGAGGTAAAGGGTAGCAATACCTAAGCGTGATCTGGTTAAGCGCACGGTAATCAATGCATGGGCGTAAACCCCCATCCTTCTTCGTCACAAAAAAGAAACTCGAGGAGGCGGAGGAAGTGGAGGGAAGTATATATGCCTGACGCAGGGATTCGGAGACGTAGGTTTCCATAGCCTCCGTCTCCGCCCGCGACAGTGGATATACATGACTCGGGGAAGGCACCGTGTCAGCCTAGAGGTTTATCGCACAATCTTCCGGGCGATGTGGGGGTAAAATAGCCGCCTGTGTTTTTGAGAATACATGTGCAAAATCCCGGTATTCGGGAGGAATACGCATGGCGGAGACAATGTCTAGACTTTCCACCGTAGTTGTTCTAACGGAAACACCCAGGCACCTACCTGGGCACTCTCGCAAAACCCTCTGTGGCCAAGAAAAGGTAGGATCATGCAACGTGAGCCAGGGAAGCCCTAATACAACTGGGAAATCGGGGGATTTAATAACATGAAATGTAATCCGCTCCCGATGACCTCCCTGGGTAACCATGGTAATAAGTGCAGTACCCTCTGTAACAAAACCCGACCCTAGCGGTCAGTTGTAAAGGGCCTTGACAGGTAATGGAACAGCTAGAGGCTTTAAGGGAATACCTAACTAAAGCGCTAAAGCCTTGTCTATGATGTTCCTAGCTGCACCTGAGTCTACTAGTGCCATACACTGGGGAACTACAGTAAAGTCAGGAAACGAAACAGATAAGATCAAATGCGCAGCAGAGGGTTTTACCTGGTCGTGAGTGGTGCCTACCTGGGGTGACATGAGAGTGCCTGGCCTGCCAATCTCGTTCCACCCTGATCCCGCGACAAGGGTACGGAACTCCAGGGTGAAGTCCTGTGCTGTTCTGTTCCCCTGCCTCAAGTGGAAAAGTCGTTTGCCCGCTTCTTTTCCCTCAAGAGGATGATCGAAGACGGCTCGGAAGATCCGAGCAAACTTATCATAGTTCCCCACAACAGCTCCTCCCTCACTCCAGATCACGTTGGCCTACTCCAGGGCTTTCCCGGAAAGGCAGGAAATGAGGGCCTCCACTTTCTCCGATCTCGACGGAGAAGGTCTGATAGATGTGAAATACAAGTTGTTGGAATTTGGGGTGGTGTCTTCTCACCCAGTTCCAGCGTGTTCGTTTATGGAGTTGAAGTAGGAGGAGACAC
>JAODOY010001899.1:0-12488 GCA_025399855.1 Forbesichthys papilliferus
ATACTGCATATACATATATATATATACTGCATATACATATATATACTGCATATACATATATATATATATATATATATATATGTTATTGACCCTCAGCTGCACCACTCCTGTGGAAAACATTTCGTATCAGGTAATCCAGCTAAATTAACTATCGCTTTTGTCTGAAATATATGGCCATGTTATTAGCTATGAATAGACCCTTTGTTTGGATCGATACTTTAGCCTGTTATTGAGAATCTTGGCTAACTTTGATATGTCATGATTTCAGGGTTGTAAAAATGACATGATCCTGGTTTCTCACCCTCCATTTCCACCAACGAAGACCTATCAAGAAAACCCATCTGTTTTTACAGTGCCAGAAAGCAAGCATTGCAGTAGCCGGGTGCTGTATTGCGTATCGTTAGAAACGCCGGTGGCTGAAGAACATGACATGCCATGAGTGAAGGTGGATGAAATCTATATTTCTGATGTATTTTATGGTATGTTATATAGCAGGCATTTTATTTGCATAATTGTTTTAGTGTCTTCTAAACAAATATAATTGTACTGGTTTTGTTTTCTGCTGCTATTGAGGTCTAGGGCGATCTATGGCTGGTCAAACAGGAAAACATTCTGTTTCTGTCGAATTTAAAGAATGCTCAACTGTTATTGGAGGACAGCCGGAAAGGGGCAGGGCTTGGGATCTGTGAATCATTGAAAAAAACGTTAAACACATATTTATTACCCTCCTATACTTCTGCTCCCCTACTGTCCACCAGAGATGCCGTGATGGCGTCTGTGCGTCTGCCCGTGAATTACAGGTGATGTAAGATTTTGTGTAACAGTGATTGCCATCGTCTTTGATTCCAGGCCGGGCGGAGAGTCAAACCCAGAGGTGCCTGCTCTCGACCCTGATTAAGCTCAAAGACCTAGGCCTAGACGGCACTTGGAGGCAACAGGCGTGCCTCTATTTCTCTATTACGTGTCTGTATGTGTCTGGTGATACTCAGCCCTCGTTGTAATTCTGCAGACATACAGTGCGTGTGTGAAGGTCAATGCTCTGTAAGAAGTAGGGCAAGTGACGAACAAGCCAATCAGAGACGAGATGAGATGAAGTTGTGATTGACTGGCTCCGGGGGGGGGGGGGGGGGGGTTTGGGGATTTTGTGTTGGGGGTGGTGGAGGAAAGGTTGGGGTGCAGACAGAATCTGCATACCTAATGAATGCTCTCCACCGGCTTGAGATGAAAGGGGCCTGTTGCTACGGTAACACACCTGTGTTGGAATGGCTGTGCAGGCTTGCTGATATGTGGTCTTCAGGGTAGAATGGCATGGTGATGGTGATGGTGTGTGTGTGTGTGCACATCACAAGCTGACTTTAAGTGCAGTTGTGAAAACACGGTTCCAATCCGTTTCATTGCGACCGTGCATTTTCATGCCAAACCGAGGCCAATCCTAATTCTCTGCAAAAGAAAGAGTCACGTAAGCCCCGGACACACTAGCAAGCAACTAGCAACGACGTAGTGACAAGAGACAATTGAAAGTCAATGAGATTCAGCGACTTGAAGAGACGACAGGCGAACGGTCGGCGGCGCGAAGTGGCCAAGTTAAACTAATCTTAAATTCAGGCGACTCGATTGAGGCAACTACCAATGGTAGCTAAGGATATCGTTGACTGACAGACTGACTGAAACATTTCGAGTGGGAAATATATGAGAGGGATTCTTAGGCAACCAAAGCCTGGAATGTAAACAAGCGGCCAATTTTCAGCTACAAAGCGATGTGCGACGAGCGGATCACTTGCAGGGTGCCTCGGGCTTAAGGACTCTGATTTCCATCCTTCACATCTGACATGTTGTTTTTCATTGGTTTAACATAACAAACCTTATCTAAATCATCTGACTGCACCATTGACTTAATGTGAATTTCACAGAGCCCCATGCATAGTCAGAAGTCTAGTTAAATTGGATCAGATCGTCCACAAAAGCTGACCTGAGGGGCTGAACACAATGGCCGCCACAATCTCGAGTCTGGTGAATAATCAGGTGGATTATCTGAATTGATTTGTCATTTCCTTGACGCTGCAAGGGTTGTAGCACTTTAGCCGATATCAAAACACAGATAGCAACAATCGGGGACTTACAATACAACATATCATACTGTAGCCTACTTCTCTCATGGGTTTTTGGCTGATAAGAAAATTGTTTGTTTGTTTGGTTGTTATCCTGGGTCCATTTTTCAATTTGCTGGCATACGTTTTTGCCATATGTGCATTGTATGACATGATAACATCTTCCCTAACAGAAATGTATTATTCTGGCTGTATGGTGTTAGATAACCTTGGAGCTGGTTCCACAGGGGATACAGATACATGTCTCATATGAAAACGTTACTCTCCATGGTGTCTTGATTATCACGCTGTGCGGAATGGTGTGGACCTACTGCATAAGCAAAGAAAAAAGAAAAAAGAAACAACCTCACTGGACGGTTACAATGGAAGTCCACTTTTCCTTCTGCTGTGACTCCCGTGCACACAAACGATGACTGATAAAGGACAAAAGAGAGATGGAAAAAGGAGGACTCTTCATTCCCGGGACAGAGTAATTCCAAGACTACGAGGAGCAGTGCTCACTCTGAGGCTATACGGAGAGAAGGCCGTGTCCTCCTCGACCCCCTTCTCCCTCTCATTTATTTCAATTTGTCATCCTTTACCTCTCCCTTAAGAGAGCGTGCTTGCCGGCAAGCGGCCCCTTATAGGCCGAGAAATTGTTCCTGCGCCTTGCCGGTAATGAAACATTTAGATGCGGGCAGAGCGATGCGGCTGCATTAATACCACCGGCCGGATTCGACCTCGCTTCAAGCAACGTCTCCAGCCCCGCCACTCCAGATAACGCGGCCGATGCGGGCATTGTTGGGGGGAAGGGAAGGGGGGGGGGGAGGGGGTTGGAGGTCAAGGGTGCTTCAAAGGTGTATGGTGGTTGAGGGGGGTTGTTGCGGATGGGAGGATGCTCCTAATGTGAGATGTGCAATAATAGATTGCCATGTGACGTCTGGGCAAGTAAAGATCTGTTGACCTGATGATAGCATTAAAATATATGGCATTGCAATGATAATAATAATAATAATATGAATATTAATAATATATAACTGTAATAAAAATAATAATAATAATGCATTTTATTCATATGGGCCTTTTAAAATACTCAAGGACACCTTACAAAGTACACAATAAAAGCATAGCTACAATATACAATTGCATAATATAGACATCTAAATAAAACAAAAATCAATAAATAAGTTAAAAGATGTTGTATCGAGCTGATGTGTACAACTACAGGTTTATCTTTGATATAAAATCAAACATCACTAATGATAGTTAGTACTGTTGAATAATATAAAGAATACAATGTTGAACATATACAGTTCTCTATGTATAAAGTATACTGTATGATTTGATTTGTTCAAATGATGGTGCTGTCCTTGATTTGTTTATATAAATGGTCTACCTTCACTGTATACCTCAATGCAAATAATGTGGACCCCCTCGCTCTCTCCTTTATGTTAAAGATACATTGATAACATACATTTTAATGTTAGCAACTCACAGTACAACAAGAAAGGATGATGTCAAGACACTTTTAGCTCGAAGTGGGGATGAACATGAAACGCTTACACAACTGCGTATTTTCTGTCATATGAGCATCCTGCTCCAAGTTTTATTTTGTAGCCAAGAAACCACTTAAATGCACTTTATTCATATGTAGAACCCAGCGCATCTTTGATAGTTTTCCACATTCTTCAAACGCTGATCAGAATAAACATCTAAATAAACATTAAGAAAAACAAGGGCACATCCAGTTAAGCTAAGTGGTGTGTTGCTAGTTAGGGTTTCATTTTATAACATTTCTGCCTATGACAGAATTAATGCTGCTGTTGAGAGATCAAAGGGGAGCATGTTACTGTAATAGTGAGCCTGCCTCTGCCTCTGGCTGCTTGGGCCAATGGTCAATCTACTGCTGTAGTGTGTTGACAGCTACTTTGAGCTCCCAGATCAAGAGGAATGTCTCTCTATATGTGTATTCCTTTCGCTGTGCGTGTGTGTGTGTGTGCGCTTGCATGTGTGCGCTTGCGTGCGCTTGTGTACAGTATATGTGTGGACATGAAATGCATCCTAATACTATAGTACACAGTAGCGCAGAAAGGTATCAACAAACACAGACTTCATTGCTCCAATATGTTACCATTGTCCCTGTCCTTTAAATGTATTCCTTTAAATTAAAGAAATTGGACGGATTGGGGGGTGGGGGGGGGGATAGATGTGTGTGCGTGCCTGTGTGTGTGTAGAAATTGTAGTGTGGTTTTGTAAGAAACCCTCACACAGCAGAAGAAGACAGCCGGGCATACAGGGCATTTGATAAAATACACCAGAAATGGGTGTTTGAGACAATGGTAGACCATAATGGATGTTACAGTGGTGAGAGCAACCTGTGAGATCATCACTTGTGTCAGTGCCATAACCCAGGGCCACACCATTACTCTTGTCCTATAGCCTCGCACATACAGGGTGCATTATAGACTTCCAGAACCAATCTGAAAATGGCTAAAGTCCTCCCGAGGAAGTACATTCATTTCCACTAGGCAAGCAGCCTGACGGGGTTATAAAATAACCACCACGGCTAATGTAATTAGTCCATAGTTATAAAAAGAAAGGCAGAAATGGATTGCATAATTCCGTAGCGCAAGTAATTCATTTCCCTGTTTTAAAAGTCCTATTATCTCATTGTAATACATCCTTTCTGCTTGCGAAAATGTTTGACAAGCACTGAGCTGACATCTGGTGCATGCTGTGCACAAATCCTGCATTCATGTCTTCGTATTGAGGGGGATTTTAAAGGTGTATTCCGTAATTCTGGAGAAGGCTTGTTGATAATTGAACTCGGTAAAAACAAAAATGCTGCTCCCTTCAATGCCATTTTGTGTGCTCACTCAGATCCTTTGCCCCCACACATTGCGGGGCCAGGATGGTCTAGTGGTCTGGGTGTTGGGCTCCCAGCCAGAAGGTTGTGGGTTCAACCCCTGGTGTTGACCCACCTGCAAACATCCTTGAGCAAGATGGCCCCCTAACCCCTAACTGCTCCTGGCAGTTGGTCGCACTGCATGGCAGCAATCGCCATCGGTTATTGCGAGGCAAAATAGTGTATTTTGGATAAAAGTGTTGTTTACATTGGAAACTATAGCTTGGATATTGTTGATGTGTGCGTTCTGTATATACACTTTGTTTGTGTTCCTGTTAACAGAGCCTGCGCTGTGTTGAAAAACCAGATTACATTTTCAACGCGCACAGATAATGGGCAGCTAGCGGACTGCTAGTAGATATTTGGTGCATTTGGAAAAAAATGGCAGCAGTTGTATTAGCTTACAACTGCTGACTATACCTTTAAGTTGTGATCTGTCACACACACACACACACACACACACACACACACACGTACGTCAAATGTGCATGACACCCCCACACCCACATCAGCAGCATCAACTCCCTGTCTTGTTGACCCTCCTCAGGAACTCAGAGGAGCAGGTGGGGCCGTGGGTTACGTCTAACTAGAGCCATGTAGAAGACAGGAGTCGTGTCTAACATAAGTTAGACATTTTCAACATGTCAAATGGTTCATGTAGATGCAAAACTGCAAGTGCTTGGTGTGCAATTTAAATATCAAATACAACTACATATTTGCAATTTTATTAATTTGTAATCAATAAATGTAGGGCTGAAACTATTTATCGACAAACATACGTATGTTTTGTAATTGAGTTTGTCAATAAATCGATAAAACATACCTGATTCAAATGAATGGGTCGTTACCAGGCTTCTGCAGAGCTAGATGATGACCCATTCACTTGAAGAGCAGGGAGACATCTACAACATGCAGGGCAGGGGTCTCCCAGGACCAGGGTTTAAGACCTCTGCCTCACAGCAATGCACAAATACCATAGAATGCAAAAATATCAAGTAGTGTAATTAGCAATTAGAGCATAAACCAATCCAATGCAGCAGTTTTGTCTATACTGTATTAAGTTTAGTTTTGATGGCAAGGACTCTGTTTTACCTACCTGAATCTCCCAACAGTCGAAATTGCATTTATATGTACTAAATGTATTTTGTTTTTACATATAGTCTATTGTATACAGTTTAGGCAATACAAATTGTGATTTTTTTTTAAATAAACCAATTTGTTGTTCATTATATGATGACATTTATTATTTTCTATTATGTATATGTACTATTACTCTTTAGTATAGCAGAATAAATTATTAGATTTATCGTTAGATTATTTGATTACTAAAATAATTGATAGCTGCAGCCCTGAATAAATGCATCGATTTTCATTTACAATATAGAGTACGTGTAGTATTTGCGGCTTCCTAACATTTTTTAGGTTCCCCGATTCGCCATTGCTGTGAAAAAAACTGTCCATTGGAGTGAACTGACTTGACGTGACTCTCTCTCTCTACTTGGCCTGCTTCTAGCCGGAGGAGGTGCTTCTAGGTGGAGGAGGTGCTTCTACTGTAGGTTGAGGATCTTCTAGGGGGAGGAGGTGGTTCTAGGTGGAGATGGTGCTTCTTGGTAGAGGTGCTTCTAGTTGGAGGTGCTTCTCAAGCTGCTCAAGGTGTTTAAGATTCTCAGGCTTATTCACCTGCAAATGATATTTCCTTGGCTAGAGCTCAATCAATCCATGAATCGACCAATCAACCAGCCAGCCAGTCAATCACTTATATTCAACATAGTGCCATGTATTAGATGCACACCTACTGCTAAGATAGGAAATGCTCTTGGCAAGGTTTCGGTAATACAATATAGCCTATTATAGAGCAGGGTAATACAGTAATAAGGCTATATGTAATGCGTCCGTACAGGCAGGCAGTATTCTAGATTGTGGTACTATAGAACTAAGGGTAATCGTGCCTTTTCTGTTCTGGCCTAGAGACTGTGGAACAAGCTTCCTTTTTCTATCAGATCATCTTCCACCACTGAGACATTTAAATCTCTTCTAAAAACACACATGTATTCTTAAGCGTTCGAGTAAGTTCTGGGAAACTATGCTAAAACGGTCTTGTTTGTTTTGTATTGTATGGTATTGTTTTATTTAATGTATTCATTGTTACTTGCATTGATGTGTACAGCACTTTGGTCAGCATTGGCTGTTTTTAAATGTGCTTTATAAATAAACTGACTTGACTTGACTTGACTTGACTACAGGTTAGTCAAACATAAACGGGGTTGTGTCACCTTTTCACCCCGGAGCAAAGAAACGAACCTCATTCATCAGATTGATTTAGATGCAAAAATACATAAACATGACGCACAAGTGACACTTCTTATCATGCCAGCCCCCACCACCACCCTCTGTGCTCTGCTTTGCAAATTAAGAGGAGTGTTTGTGACAGCTTGGTGCTGGCTGAAGCGACGGCACGCAGAGCCTCAGATTGCAAACGCTCCCCGGGGGGCCGGCCCTGGTTTGATATACTTAATAAAGTTAAAAGCCGGCAGGCTGGCAGCGTAGAGGCAGCTAGCGTTCTGCTGCCTTCCCACCCTCCTTCACACCGTGACACGTGTTGCTCTGTGTGTGGAAATGTGACTGATGGAGAAAGCTGAGACACTCTTCTTTGTTATATATGTGTGTGTGTGTGTGTCTGTGTGTCTCCATGCTTGTGTGTGTCTATCTGTAAGTCTGTGTGTGTGTCTGTGTATGTCTGCGTGTGCGTGTGTGTTTGTCCGTCTGACTGTATGTCTATGCGTGTTTTTGTGTGTATGTGTGTCCGTCTGTCTGTGTGCGCACGTGTGTGTGTGTGCATGTGCATCTGCATGTGTGTGTGTGTGCGTGTGCGTCTGCGTGTGTGTGTGAATAGTGTACTGTAAGTCAGTCTAAGGGGGGAAATATGTGTAGGGTTTGTGTCAAATGCAGAGGTATGCAAGTCAGCGTGTCAGTAGAAGATGGCAACTGTGAAGAATGCTCCATATCTCTGAGCAGGGGTCCAAGTCTCCTTAGTGGCGCGTAAGGATTTCCCAGAGTACACACATACACGCTTCTTATGCAAATGCTGGGGACCCATTTCTGCTTGTCAATATCCCCTGTGCTCAGAACTACACTACTTGAAGAAACCTCTCTGGGGTTCACAATCTTTGTATTCACCCTGAATATATGGTTCCGTACTTATTTATTTATTTATATATTTATTCATTTAAATAATTATTTCTTTCAAATATTTTAGACATAGCCTAATATACAGTTTAAACACAACTGGAAATCGTTGGATTAGAGTGCAGTTATTTCATACTGTAGGAGTTATATTATGGTATGTATTACTGGTATGTTGGGTCTTTATTAGTTGATTACTATACAATATGTAGTAATTGCATAATTTCCACATATATTTCTGAGTAATTACTAGAAATTACGATGTAATCTATGGTCAGTAATTAAGAGCATTGCAAGACAATTAATTAAGGACCAAGATGTATGGCCATACAATCTCAGAGTTAGGGTTAGTTAGTTCACATGATTATGAAATGGTTTCTCCTCCCTTATGACTAACTTTTTATAGGATGAGGCTATCGCCATGGCCCATTCCTAGAATAACTGAAACCCACCAGTAAGCATAATCCAACCTCTCTCAGGAGTATATTTATTCATCCTCCCAGAGTAATTTAAATTGAGAAATTGAATTATAAGCCTCCGTTGTCCAATAACACAGATTCAGAACAAAGTGTCTGATAGAGGCCAAATACGATAGTCTCCTCTAGTCTGACGTATCCTCAGAAGTCTAATCCCTCTTGCATCCGTTGTGTTTGATGCCCAATTAAACAGAATTCACACAACTGAACATCCCATTTAAAGACCATTATCTAGATTAGGCGGGAGAGGCACAATGCTATACCTCTAGTTTCCTGTCAAACCCAGGAAACCTAACACTCCCCTTAGAATTGTTTTATTGATGGAGGCAGCTAATTCCAGACCTTATCGAGAGATAAATAGATGCTTTACACCACAAGCATGCAAAGTTTGGATTGCAATAGTCTTACAAAGAAAGTAATTAAAGAGTGTCAATATTCATTGTACGTGTACATGTTGTTCTTAAATATCTTTACAGTTTTATCAGGAAATTATTATGTCACTGACATTGTGTCCATGTTCAATTAAATTAGCGTTAGCAATCCAACTGAGCTAGCCTTTATTGCAAGCTTGTTAGCATTGCTAGCCTTTATGTAAGATATTGCTATTAGATATGATTGGTACATGTCCTTTTACCATATGATTGGCATGACTAGTCAGTGAGGTCCAACGTATTATTGATACTACGTATTTAAACAGTTTGTGGAAATAACACACTCATGGGTACACACTGTATATAATGTAATTAATTAATGATATACAGTATACAATAACAAACAGTATAATTATTATATAAACATTATAAACAAGTTTATAGACCACATGTAATTATGTACATGATTATTTGATTAGTCAGGCAAACCGGCCATGTCAGTTTGCACGTAGCCGACTATGCAAATAACGGATGGGCTATTTCCGCATAACAACTTCATTGTGGCACTTTTTCAAAGCAGCATCTCAGGCAAGATGATGACCTTTGGCGGTGCGCTGCCACTGCGGCGGAGATGCTGCCTATGAAGTGTGGATGACGTGAGCCTAGTAATGTGAAAGCTCTCCATGTATCTCCACTATATAGCTGGCGTGAGGGGAGACAGTGTGCTGAGGTAGTGAGAAGCCCCACCATCCCCTCTAATAAGGCCCTGTGGGAACTGAACACTGCTGAAAGAGCACGCGGTCTGCGAAGAAAGAGCCCAAACTACTTTTTTTTCCAGGGGGTGGGGTGGGGGGGGGGTGCCTAACAAGGCAAGTGTGAACAATCCGATAATGGCCTAATATCGCACTTTTATGTGTGACTGTTGCATGCCACGACAGGGCTAGGGGATTTCGGACCCCGATGATGGTTCGATGCAACAGAAAACGTAGCAATGCACGAGGTCTGTGCACGTGTGTGTGTATGTGTGTGTGATGTAAAGACATTGGCCTGGTGTACTCCCTCCGGCAACCAGAAGTTTTAAGGGTATGTCACGCAATTACCAGTGAGCTTGACAGATCTGCCTGCTTCTCTGGTCCGCTCATTGGCATCTGCTGTCTGCCTGCCTGTCTGTCTGCCTGCCTGTCTGTCTGTCTGCCTGCATGTCTGTCTGTCTGTCTGTCTGTCTGTCTGCCTGTCTGTCTGTCTGCATGTCTGTCTGCCTGCCTGTCTGTCTGTCTGCCTGTCTACCTAGCCAGTGCACATCGTAGACATCAAAGTGCATTTAATCAAGAATAGAGTGACTGTTGTAAAGGCAAGAGTATTAAGGGGATTGTATTAAAACTATGTGCAAACCTCGAAATAAGTAAATAAGATTAATTGGAAGGACATGCCGTCCGGGCAAGGAGCCAGCTGTCACCCCTATCATGACTCAATCCAGGATCCAGACCAGAAACATCACACAAGGCGTCAGAAGAATGTCACTGTCTAATCAACCACACCACAGGCTCCCCCCTCCGCCCCCACCAGTTCACTTAGTGAGCTATTACACAGCAATAATCACAGTCATCAATACTCAGCTGTCTGAGACAGGAGCCATGCATCTTCATACATACCTGTGATCCTTAACAGCCGATTGCATGGACAAACAAAACGTAGCTTCTACAGACCATCTGGTACTTGCATCAAAAATCCTCCACAACCTGACTGGTAGAAGATTAGCGGCACATCTTTTTGTCAACGTCTATAGTTTTTCCTTCAGTTGTGAAAGTAACCCAACTCATCGGTTAAGATTGAACTTGTTGTCTGAGGGTGAAGGAGATATTCTGCTTGATGTCCTCTGGATAGGGTGACTGTAACAACAGTCAAGTGCTGCTAAAGACAGACTGTGTTATCGTTTGTGTGTTTTTGTATGCATGCGTGCGAATGCACAATCGCATGAGTATGAGTCATACATAACACACAATGTCGCACAATAGAGTCTTAGAGTCATAGAATAACACAATGATCAACATGGTTTTAAGATTCAGTAACATCATTATTTACATTGTACTTCATTTACAGCATGTCAATGTAACAATAATAACATGTCAATATTAAGACAAATTCATTATTTTATTTTATTTTATTTTGTTTTATCTATGTTTAAAGATAAAGAAAAGGGTTTGTTTTCATGTTTTAATTCAGAAATATCCTGTGACTAGATTGTGAGTATTCACAGACCAGTGCAGCTCTACCTTATGCAAAGCAGGCTACTAAACCCCCAGACCATCCCTATTACATATTTCATAGACATGCCTTCACGTTGGGCATTTGGTGGGTTCTGCTAGAAATACACGGGAAAATAGTGTAGTTGGGATGTTTAAGGCTTGGTTATGTCCGAACGTACGGTGGATCTGGGTCACTCCGTGGTCATACGTTTGTCACAGGAAGCTCAGAATCACCAGGGATACGATATACAGGGTCTAATAATTGAACCTTGTGGGAGATATTTCTCAGCCAATTAGCTACTGAAAGGTTGTTGTTGAACTTTGACCCAGCCTGCTCTGCCTGTATTCCAGTGAGACGTCTCATTCTGTTCATTAAGGCCACTGGTGCTAGAACTCAGCTGTCCACACTGAGGACTAGCACAGGGTGAGGCAGGCATCTGAGGCCAGAGGCTGTGGTTGGGCCAGAATAGGCTCAGTTACAAAGTCACACACCAGTGTTTTGACACTAGGAAGACTACAGGAGGATGCTCCTCTTGAGGTTCTGCAGATACATCTAATAGTGCTTTCTCTTTGAGAGATGGAAATCAACATGTCCCTCTGATCCTACAGGGGGTATCTAAAATACATGGTTTCCCCCAAATAAGCAACCAGTAGAGATGTGAATGATTCATAAAAAATGTACTTTTTAAATAATCTTTTAAGTGAATCAAATAATTTATTCAGCTATGTGCACTTATTCATTATTTAAAATATCTCTTGCTTGTAATTTTTGAATATAGTCGACTAGAGTAGACGTTCGGAGGTGTGCTGGGGCCTGTGAGCATATTTAGGGCCATGTCATTGATTTGGAGAAGTGACTAATTCAGTTTATTAACTGATTAAATGTCTGAATGTCAAGGAAAAATGTAGGCTATGTATGTATTGTTCAATGAACGAGAACAGAGCATCTCGAACATGTGACCATGGGAAATCGTAAATGTCACTGAATGACTTGGTGGTGAACAAGTTCATTTGAATGAGAGCTTTCATTGAACAGGGGGAATTTAATTGAATATTTAAAAAAGACTAAAATCTCTGACAACAAGGTAGTTATATCTATTTTTTAGAGATAAACTACATTAATAAATAATAACATCAACCAATCATCAATCAATCTTTATTTATATAGCACTTTTCATACAAATTCATGTAACACAAAGTGCTTCACACTACAACGTCAT
>JAODOY010001900.1:0-12488 GCA_025399855.1 Forbesichthys papilliferus
TGCAACTCTCAGGGGGAGAGAAAGAGAGAGAGAGAGAGAGGGGGGGGGGGGGCAGTGCCTGAAATAATGCCTACTATGTTTCTTAATGTATCTGATGTTTTATTGTATTTATTGTCCTGGTTTTGAATTGATTCATTTTCATCTGCTCTTGTTATTACTATGTTATTATGCTCCATAGTTTACTTAAATCACATTTATATGAGAAAATAAATAAATAAATAAAAGCCAAATGTCATGCCGAAAGAACTGAGAGAAGGAGGACGAGAGCGGCACAAAGGAGGTGTCCAGGAGCGTATTACAAGGAGCAGGCTTCCTTTTTAAAGCCGTTCAATCATGCCTTGAGAGAGCGAGCCGGCTGCGGAGCGCTGCACTGGACAGGCAGATCTTCAAGACAGCCATTGATTTTACCGACTGTGTCAATAGACACAGGCCGAGACTCTCTCTCCCCCTCTCTCTCTCTCTCCCCCTCTCTCTCTCTCCCTCTCTGCCTGCCGACCTCAATAGTCTTGAGTCCTGGTTGCCCTTTCCTTCCCTCTTCATCAGTGTTTCTTTATCTTTTCCCTGCGCCCCCTGCAGGCAGTGTCAGTCATTCCGCCATATCTCTGGCTTGACACGGCGCACTGTCAATTGCCATTGCCGTGCCAACGACAAAACGCCGCACATTTATTTTTAAAGTGCGAGGGAACTACAGGAGCATGTGCCGTGGGTTTCTACTCAAGACGGACAGAGACGGGGGGTAGAGAAAGAACGAGAGAGAGAGAGAGAGAGAGAGAGAGAGAGAGGGGCCAGGAAAAGTGGGAACTCCAAGGAAAGCTCACACCGTCCGCCAAGAGGCCGTGCAGCGTGATTTCCACGGCGTGACAGGCAGGCGTCCGCAGCGCGCCGAGAAGCCGGCAGTTAGTTCAGTCGGCCACATCACAGCCTGAGGATTGCCTAGGCAGGGGTCAGCTGGATGTGGCACTGCCAGAGCTACAATACTCCTGACTGCCATGCATGCACACCTGTGCGCACACACACACACAGACAAGCATAAACAACACATGCACATGCTGCCGATCACACACACACACACACACACGAACACACATGCGCGTACCATGTTATAAACAGCGTAGTACACTGCAGCATGTTAGAAACACCATGTTATAAACACACAAGGACAAACTGTTCCCTCTGATGGCAAAGCAAAGTCAAACATAGTGTGATTCCTGTCACTGCTGTGTTTGGGTTTAGGAGATGAGGGATAAACACACACGCACGCACGCACGCACACACACACACACACGAACACAGTGGCGCTCTAGAAGGAGCCAGCATCACCATCATCACAATGCAGCCCCTTAAAGGTACAGTCAGCTATTGTAAGCTAACTGTTAGCTATAAGATAATTTTAAGGCATTTTTGTAAAATCCACCAAATACCTCCTTGCACTTTGCTACCGCTCAAAGAGCAGAGGGCTCCTGTGTGTCAGCCCGCCTGCGTTAGCTCCTCCTTGGGTGTACAGATCCTCCAGGAGAGTTAACAGCTAATCTTTACGGCAACAAACGCTCCTCGCGCACTCCCGTCAACTGTTACAGCGTGGATTATCCACCAGCTTATGTATATACAGTATATACAGTATGCATATACGTGTGCGTGTGTGTAAAGGCCGCAACAGAAATATTATTTTTCAAAATGTTCACACATTCATCCAGTTCCAAGTATTACAAGCAGTAGGTGGCAGAGTAAATTACATTCCTTAAGTGCCCATCTTGCTTAAGGATGCCTACAGGGACTCAAACTCTGCTTCTGCCGCCCCAAAACACCCAGATAAATAGACTATCCTACTATACTAGTGTGTGCGTGCGTGTGTGTGTGTGTGTGTATGTTCTTGTCAAAACAGCCTACTTATTGGTTGTTTAGGACATTAACTGAGCTTGTGTTGCAGTTCGGCATCTTTTCACTGAGCCTGTGCTTACTAACAGTGCAGAGGTCACAGTGCAGAGGTCAGCTCTAACGCGGGTTCAAACAGACAGCCTGTTGCGTGCGCTACGTTCAGGCAGCGATGCACAGGGTGGAACAAATAGAAACACGCAACAAAACGGCACCTGCTTAATTAGCTACCGCGTGTGACAGGTGGTTATGTTCATGTTGATTATGTTCAGATTCTCTCCTCGTGTTCCACAGATGAAAGCTGCCATGTGAAGGCATTTGAACAAGTGATTTATTTTCCACACTTGTTTTGCTCAGTGAGGACAGAAAACGTACGTTTCACGAGACAAAGGTGTTTGTCGACCGTGTATAAAACAATTGGGCAAATTAGCGGCCCAATTGTTTTTCCCAGGATGGCGACATCAGCGTACTGTACGTCTTAAATTTCAGTTTCCACAGGCACTCTAGCTGGTATTAAACATTGTGAATGGGTGAGTAAGTAGTCCAATCGTTTCGTAAGGAAGTATGATTGATATGTACTAACACTGCCTTCATGACAAACACTTTCGAATTGAGCGGTTCCAGACTGATAGCTTTGACTGAAAGTCAAATTTTACCTTGCGAGATCAGGATATATATATATATAACAAGGCTAGGAAAGAGTAGAAGGGCTGGCTGGAATATGTCTGGGCTTGAATGTCAGGTTAGGAAAAAATAACTAGTTGGCCCGAGTCCATCTAGTAGCATGTTAAGCTAACACTGGCCATTAGAGGGCAGAACAGACACTGACAAATATGTTGGGGTTTTTTTGTTGTTTTTTTAAACATGCAATGGTAAACAGCTACATACAAAAAAAGGCATAGTGTCTTCAGTCCAACACATTTCAGGCCAGCCTGCCAGGACAAGCATACCTTCCGCCAGCCGGTCTCACTCTCTGCCAGGGTAGCAGGACAGAGGGTATCTTTACCACTTGCCAGAATGCAACATCGACCCAGGGAGAGAGAGAGGGAGAGAGAGGCTATAACTTCACCCTCGCATGCGGCTTTCGCTATCAGAATTCAAGATGTTCTGTCACAGTTAAAAGGTACTCTAAAAGCAATTGTAAACATCTTCTAAGTAAATATATAGTGGCGTAAGTGTGTCCTGAGCAGAGAATGACATCACATTCCCTCTGAGTTTGTATAAAGAGCCTAATTCACCTCATTGTGGGGTTTAAGTTCAAAACATGTACATTTTTAGATCCCGTTTGTTATGTGACATGAAATACACACATGATTTGACTATTTAAAACAAAATTCTTCGAGTCAAGAAAGTCTCAGTTTCTGTGAAAGACTGTGAAAAGATGTAATTAGTAAGACTACAAACCCTGTGA
Organism: Forbesichthys papilliferus; assembly: GCA_025399855.1. Classification (NCBI taxonomy): domain Eukaryota; kingdom Metazoa; phylum Chordata; class Actinopteri; order Percopsiformes; family Amblyopsidae; genus Forbesichthys; species Forbesichthys papilliferus. The sequence continues at coordinate 3,284 of JAODOY010001900.1, forward strand.
CGTTTTCGCTCCACAATCCACAAGTCAAAGAAAGCATTGTTTTTGTGACGTATGTTAAGTATGTTGTGTGAGACGAAAGCTGTAGCTCACTGAGCCGTTACACACCAAACTAAAGATTACTTTAGTTTTACAAAAAACTGCAACTTCTTGACTGAAACAATTCTTTTTTATATAGACAAACATCATATGTGTACTTCGTGACACAATTCAAACGAGATCAAAAAATAATTAGATTCTCGCCGTTGACTACCATATATCTTTTTTTCCAAACTGAGGGTGGCTGGCGTCTCCCTTAGAGATAGGGGAAGAAGCGTGAGGAACTCTGAGCAGAGCCGCTGCTCCTTTGCATCGAAAGGAGCCAGTTGCGGTGGTTCAGCTATATGGCAAGGATGCCCCCTGGGCGCCTCCCTTGGGAGGTGTTCAAGGCACATCCGGCTGGGAGGAGGCCTCGGGGAAGGCCCAGGACTAGGGCTAGAGCTTGCTAATGTGGCTCGGGAAAGGGAAGTTTGGGAGCACCTGCTGGAGCTGCTGCCCCCGCGACCAGACTCCGGCTAAGCGGGTGAAGATGGACGGATGGATTTTTCTCCAAACTATGGTTCCATAATGAAGTGACATAAGCCCCGTGTCCACCAAAGCGTTTTTTTCTCACGCCAGCGTTATTTTTCAATTGATTCCAATGGGAGTACCGCGTTTTTCCAAGCTTCTAAATACACCAGGAGCGTGGTGTGGCGCTGAGCGTTTTTTCAAGGTGAAAAATTTTCAACTTGAAACGCCTCGCCCATCACTGTCACTGTTTCCCTGGCCGTCCAATCGCAGCGGTGAGGGGGCGGGACAAATATTATGAGCAACCGTCACATCCTACTTCTGGCACACAATGACAACAACAAATTAAGTTGATAGTCAGATGATATCCCCGGACTACCACAGCAATACTAACATGAACAATAATGTATAGAATATTACAAATTAAATAATTTGTTGATAACACACAAACTAGCATTTTTTTGCAACATACGAATTTCCACGGAGATTCTGTTTCATAGCAACCAAAGTGTCTCAGCTGAATGAAACGCTGCGCTTCCAAAAAATGCTTCATAGCGCTGTCAGTTGGCCTTTTTCAGCAGAGCGGCCAGCCACGGAAAAACGCTTTGGTGGACACGCGGCCTTAGTCCCTCTGATCTCAGCTCCTCTGGTCTTTGTTTTCATGGCCAGACGGGGGAAGATTTGAGGGCCACGCACACACACACGTGCACTAACATGCACGTGTGTGTGCGCGTGGCCCTCAAATCGGCTGTTATGGCCTGAGATGCTGGTGCTCTAGTGTGACACCTAGAGGCAGAAGGTCATGTAGCACCACTTTAAGACAGATGCAATAAATGCAATAAAATGCTTATTTATTAATATGATGACTGTGCATGTTAGTGTATTTATTTGTGTGTTTATTACTGTATTTTTTATTTAATTCAGGCATTGCAGAGTGATTTCCGTGGTACATAAACTTGTGCAGTGACAATTAAGTATTTCAAGCACAAAGTGGCTTATGTGCCTCACGTAAATGTGGATTAGCGATGGCCACCGCAGACATGGCCACCGCAGACATGGCCACCGCAGACATGGCAACCGCAGACATGGCCAGAGGCAAATAAATAGACGATACATCAGAGGAAGAATGATATAAAAAAAATGCCCTCAACAAAGCATGTATTATATACACATGCGCACACACACACACACACACACGCACACAGCCAGACCACTAGGCAGGCACTCAGATGGCGGGCAAATCACATTGGCTTGTTATTGTTTCGCCAAGGTTAAGACGTCTCCTTCACCACTCAGTGGGCTGTTAAGAGACACAACAGCTAATTCACTGGAGCACTGCCCGTTGTCCTGACGACCTTATCCCAATGACACGCTGGCTAACGGGGTTTTAAGCAGTCATGAAAACACAGCTGAAGACTGGAATACAGAGAGGGTTCAATGGGGCGACATTTCACCCTTTATGCAGCTCAGAACGACCCAGCGTTCGATGGAAGTCAATGGGGAGGCACACGGATTTCACCACACTATTGCCCATTGTTTCTCTACCATGTGTGGCAGATGTAGCTATCTGTGAACTACGTACTTCCACAGCAACATGCTGTTAGTGACTCGCCACCTTAGGAGATCAGAAGCGGACAATTGTTTTTATCCGACACAAATACATTACTCCATCTTGTCATTATGCCAGTATCTTTGGCTTAAGAGCTGCAGGAGAAGTGAGACTCAAATGCCTCTGGCCTGTCAGTCCAATGTTTCTGATGTTGAGGCGAAAGCTCGCTTTTTTCCCTTCATTACTTAGGTGAGAGCATAATGTGTGTGTGCGCGTGCGTGTGCGTGCGTGTGTGTGCGTGTGTGTGCGTGTGTGTGTGTGCGTGTGTGTGCGTGTGTGTGCGTGCATGTGTGTGCGTGTGCGTGCGTGCGTGTGCATGTGTGTGCGTGTGGCCCCCTAAAGCAATGTTTGGCTGGGTAGAAAGTTAGACAAGGCCATAGAATGAAACAGCAGCAGGTAAACCCTTTCACCACTGGCTGCCGTATGAGTTTATGTTCCTGTCAGCTTATAAAGCTGCTACTTTAACTTTTCTTTCTATGTTTACAAGGCTAATGGATCCAGACACTTCATCCACAGCAGAAGAGCCACATTCCCCTCTTACCCAATAGACTGGACAGATCTGAAGAGCCCATTTAATTATCTATTTCCAATTTCACCTGCCGTCTCATTTCAATGTATTGCAGGCAACCTCCAAAATAATTGCTTTTTTTGCATCAATCTACAAGCTCATTTGTACACTTTTTAAATTGATCAAAATTAGTCGGGATAAAGAAAACAATCTCAACTTTAAATTAAAAGCTTCATTAAATGTGAAAATTGGTCGGGGAATTGTGAACATCTGTTCCTAGGGCTCCGGATCATAAACTCCAAGGTTAAACCCGAACACAGCGTAAGACCCTGTACAGACACGGAAAATGCGCCAGCACGCAGCAAGTTGAACACTGTGTGAAAGACGATGTCTCTTGTAGAACAGTGGGCCCCAACCTTTTTCCATTGGCGCCCCAATGAGCCTACTGCGTCATTAATAGGCTATTATTTTTAGATTGGCTTGGCATTTCATGATTTTTAATCAAATTTAAAAACGTATACATTTTAAAATTAAATTATAGTCAAACATTTTAATGCATTTTTTACCTCAAATCAAATGAGATCAAGCCCCCCCCCCCCCTTGTGAACTCTAGCGTGGACACCAGGTTGGGCATCACACCTGTAGAATATACACCTGCATTATACCTGTAGAATAATATGATTCTTTTAATTGGATTATTTGATTAGTTATGACTACTGTACTGTACAAATGCTGCATTCATGTTAACTGTTATTGGCCGTGTCACAGGGCTTCCATGTGTAATGCAGGTGAGACAGCAGAGCACTGCGTTTTGCCACAGGCTTTAAGGGGCTGTCGGTTTGGCGTGCCACCGCTCCACGGTGACCTTGGTGTGGTGTTGAAGGCAGCCGGCTTTTGTTGCAGGTTGTGTTTTAACAACCTCTCTCAGCTCTGTGTCTGAGGCCGTGTTTACGACCTCTGGGGCTCAGCAACCACAGTGGTGTACAGCGGAACGGCCAGCGCGTTTCATTCCAACACGGTCCACATACTGTAAGCAGGGGTCAGGCACGAGAAGGGGAGGGGAGGGGAACCGAGGAAATAGCTTCCAGCCTACAGTAGCAAACTTGTGCCACTGCCACATGTCTGTCGACGGCGGACAGCGAGGCTCGGTTTGATAGCAAGGCAGACACTTAGCCTCACGAGACCGTCACGATCTCGCAAGCTTGAATTTCATGTCGGAGCGTCTCAGACTGGAACCCCTCAATGCAAATAAAAAGTGCTTCGTCGCACGTTTAGAAAACACACAGCCAATCAGCGGCTATAGCGGACGTCGCTAGCCGCGTGACCAGCGTTAGGTTGTACAGTTCGGTTGCCACAGGGCGCTCTGGCTGATAATAAACATTGTGATTGGGTGAGATAAAAAGTAGGGTCCAATCGTATGTAAGTTTGATTCAAATGTATTAGCACCGGCTCCATCACAAACGCTCTTGAAAAAAGGGGTTCCGAACCAACTGTATTCTTGTGGCGAAACGTAATTAGAGCTTGCAAGATCAAGAGGGTCTCGCAAGGCTAGGCAGACCTGCCTAGCTATCCAAATATGTGGTGAAACAAACAAAATAAATAAAGAAATAAATACATAAATAAATACATAAAAATAATAATTTATACATTAATAAATAAACAATAAACAAATACTGGGAGGTCAGAGTTCAGGAACCCCTGCTCGCTGCCTGCGGCGCCCCCTTACCTTTGGGATGGCCCGGGTCGCTGAACTCGTACTTCCCCATGCCGACGGTGCGCAGCATCTGCAGCCCGCTCGGAGCGTCTGGATTGGCCGCCGGCGTGGGCGGGGCCTGCAGCGCCGCCGCCGCCGCCGCACGCCCGTTGGTCAGCGGCAGAGAGGGGGGCTGCTGCAGGAGCGGGTGGCCTGGGTGTGGCGCCGACGCCGTCGTCAGGTGCCCGTTGCTCATGACGACGTGGCCGCCAGGCGCGGACGAGGCTTGGGGGGAGGGGTAGTGGGGGGGCTGGCCCGCCAGGCTCAGCACCATGGAGGGAGGCTGCTGGCCCGAGTGGTGGGGCAGCTGGAAGTGGGCCGTCATGAGCGGCTGGTGGGGCACGGAGGGCGTGGCCCCGCCGCCGACGATTGGCGACTGCACCGTCACGCTGTGGCTGAAGGAGGGCGGCTGGGGCAGCCCGTAGCTGTGGGGCAGCAGGCTGGGCTGGCTCACCGCCACCGCCTGGGCCCATGGAGGACCTGGGGGAGGGAGGGAGAGCAAGGGGAAGGGGGAGGGAGGGAGGGAGAGAGGGGGGAGGGGGTGTTAACGTTTTGACACATAACGAACTACGCATGGCTGTCGGGGGAGGGAGGATAAGCCTTGAGGTGGAGGAGCAGAGAAGAAAACTAGATAAACAAAACAAACAGCATAATAACACTCAAGATAACAGGCTTCAAACAAGTTGATTCAAATACACGTGTGGCCCTTTAACAGAATGAATGGAAGCCTGAAGACAAGGAATGAGAGAAAGAAAGAAAGAAAGAAAGAAAGAGGATCAGGGAGAGATCGATCAATGAAAGCTGCAGTCAGAATGCGCACATCTTTACAGTATGCTGCAGATCGATCTGCGGCCAGCATGGCGAGCCACAGACAGCTGCCGCTGTGGAGGCAGGGCTCGTTCTGTGTCTGGCGTCGGCCGATCGAAGCGAGAGAGCGAGCAGGGAACAGCGTGCGGCACTATATACTGTAGCTTTATGGTGAGGCACTGGCCTAAACGTTTCATAGCGGAAACGGCACAAACATCTGCTCTGGCAGCCTTCAGAGCAAGGAGTTTCCAAAACAAATGATCTTTAGTAGTTTTTTTTGTTTTTGTTTGTTTGTTTATTGCAATGAATTACTTTAATTATTAATACAAATTATTATTTTTGGGAGTCAAGGGTGAAATACAGCACTTTAAGAACACGCAGTGTGCACACGTTTGACGTGATATGAACGCATGTTTGTTTAACAATCAGCTTTCCTAAAGTCAGCGAGCACACAGACGCCAATGTGTCACAAGTGTGGCGACGGGCGCCATTACCTCCATGGGCAGCTGGTGTTCACCGGGGCACTCACACCTTCCCCCCCCCCTTCCCCCCCTCCCCTCCCCCTGACGTGGCCAGGATGCGGTACTGAGGGAGTGCGTGTCACGCCATGATCAGTATTTGGGCATGAGGATGTTGGGAGTGGCAAAAAGAGGGCTCTATTAATCTTCCATGAATATGCGGCCGCATGGGAACCCCAACCGGCCTTCCTCCCTCCTTTCTATCACTCCTTTTCCTTTCGTCCTCATCTCCTGACGCCTACAGCAGGTCCCTGGTCCATAAATAGACTCACTGACAAGGCTAAAGGCTAAATCACAGCGTGCACAAGGCACAGGCAAAGGTTAAAGTAAAAGGGACACGTGCATAATTCATGACGGTGGTCTCGCAAGTTATTATAGAGTGCAGCAGGGTGGTTATACTGTAGGGGGCTCGGGGGGGGGGGGAGAGAGAGGGGGAGAGAGAGAGAAAGAATAAGGAAGAACGAGAGGGAGATAGAGAGCAAAATATGCGGTCAAAGTACTGACAGGTGAGGTAGAGAGAGATTCAGTTTCACCTGAAATGTGACAAATACACATCCATAAGAGAGACGTGCATTCAACTTGTATGTAAGATGATACCAAATTTGAACATATTGGAGGACACATCTCAATGAAATGATTGGAGAGAGACTAACCTTGGATGAGAGAGAGAGAGAGAGGGGAACACAAAACTGAGCTAATCAACACCATTTCCTTTTCTGCCACACTGCGACCAGAGACACAGGTGACGTCTCATTCTGCTGGGAGGGGTTTACTGGGGTTCCAACGAGGTGGTCTGCTTTAGGGGATGCTTATTACAGCTGGATAAGTGTCCCTTCTGCAATCCTGACGCAGGCTCCTTTACTGTAATGCCTATTGCTTTTTAACTTGAATATAAAATTAACAACACAAAGATTCTCATTAGTAGGGCCCAATGTGCAGTTATGTTCGTTGGTGTTTGCCAGTGAAGATACAGTAATGAAGGGTTTAAGAAGAAAACATAATAATTGCATTAACATTAAATGTTCCCTAGTACTGATTGCTCTCTTGTATTTTAGAATTAAGATATCAAAGGATAAGATATTGCTTTTTCAAAAGATGCTCCATTATTTTCTTATTTCATGAATGGCCCAATCAACCATTAATTTGAAAGATTCTTCGGTTTGGTTTTGATAAGCACACAGAATAAGGTAAGGGTAAGTCGAGGCGTCACGATTCATCCCGCATTTCATGTAAATCCAAAACTTCTTCAAGCCCTTCTTTCAAAAAAGAAAACTTCCTTAAAACCGCCGCAGTGAACCTTCTCGCTGGAAGAAGCCACTGATTAATTCTGGCACAGTTGGCAGCAGAACTTTCTGGCAACACAGTTCAGTGAAGTGTGGAGAGGAGCTTGGCTCCGTTGTGGACGCCAGTCACAGTTTGGAGTAGCGCGCACATGCGAATCAATATGCAATGACGCCGCGCCCGAGCCTGTGTGTCATATGTGCAGGCACGACAGGCCACCGACGTCTCACTTACCCTCAGGAGTCAGGGTGCGTGTGTGCGTGCGTGCGTGCAGGTATATGCGTGTTGTGTTTTCAGTGTGTGTTTTCAATGTGTTGTGCGTACGTGCGTGAGTGAGAAAAGGAAAGGGAAAGAGAGAGAGGGTGATAGAGAGAGAGATAGAGAGAGGGAAAGGCAGATAAACTCACCCTAAAAAAATACCATAAGCTTCAGAATGTCATGACACATTTAGCCTGCCCCTTTCCACACACGGCGGGGTTTTCCTGGCCAGGCACCAGGGGACCAGGGAAGTCGGGGTTCGAGGGTTGGGGGGCTGGAGGTCGGCTGGCCGAGCAGCGCAAGAAAAAACAAAGCCCCCCCCCCCTCCCCATCACCTTTCCTCCACTTGTGCAGAGAAAAGGTTCTACCTTGCCGCAGTGACTGATCATGCTGCTCAATTATTAATCACCGGCCCTGCATAAATCTTCACGGAAGCTATGCAAATTACACTTATGTGCTAATTAGCCTAGATTAGCTGGCCGAGCTATAGGGGCTGTAAGAGTACGGCTACACCACAGCAATAGCTGAGTGGCTCCCGCCGGAGTGGGGGTGGGGGGGGTGGGGGGGTTGTGTTATCAACTTGGAGTAGGCATACATATACTTGAAGATACTGCAGGGAGCACGTGAGATGAATTACAACAATAATATTGACAACTTCAATACAAATATCTTTCTGAACAACATGTTTGTGTGTGTGTAAGTGGTTAAATGTCAATGTGTGTGTTCCTTCGAGCCATCTGACCTCTCTTGCCGTGGAAATTTGAACACAAAAAAAGTATTTTACACTTGTGTTATTCTCTTGTATTGAAAATAGGTTATGTGCCAGTAAGAGAGAGAGAGTGTGTGTGTGTGTGTGTGTGTGTGGGGGGGTTGATAATTAGAGAGGGGGGGGGGGGGGGGTAAATAAGACCAAGAAATTTTTAAGAAGCAGTGCGCTGGCATTCATCTTAAATTAGACACGTGCGTGATGAGCGCACGCAAGAGGCCAGAGGAGCGATGGAGGGAAATTGACTGCTCCGGGGCAGAGCCATTCTGGGCGAGTTCATTACAATAGGAGCAAAGAAACCTCTGCGCGCATGCTTAACCAAACGCTGCCCGGCCCGCCGCCGCTCAGCCCGGAGAACCCCCCCAGTCAGAGAGAGTCTCAGGTGGAGTTAATAGGGTCTGCATACAAATGAAAACCAAGCCAAGGTCACCTGGAGGATGTCTTGGGGGTTTCGTTAAATAGGCTTACTTGAGCTCGGGTTGGTTTAGCCCAGGCTAGTGCCGCGCAGCACTAACAGGTCAATAAATCTGAAATCTTCTAGCTCTCTTTTGGCCTTTATTTAGCTAGCGCTCACTGCAATGCTCAAATCATACGTACTTCATCTTTAACAGGTAATGGCCTATGTTGTAAAATGTACAGCATGGCCAAGGTAGCTCTGCTAGCATGCTGATGTCAATATACTCACAGAATGTTTATGATAACTGGTGCATGACCTATTCGCCTACTGACACACTCATTTAAAGTCTCTTGGATAAAAACATCTGCTAAATGCTATTAGCGGAAATGGAAAAAAAACTGCTTGTGCATGCAATGTACTGCATGTACGTGCATGTACGTGTGTGTGTGTGTGTACAGGTGTGTGTCTGTGTGCAGTTGTTTGTCATTACCGGTGGGCTCACCATCGCGGTGCTGCTTGGCGGGGGGCTCGTCCGTGTCCCAGGGAGTGAGCTGGTTGATGGGGGTCTGCCCCCATCGCACCCCTGGAGCCAGCAGGAGACCCGGAGCCTGGCTCTCCCCGGGAGACAGGCCTGAGACCTACAACACACAGAAGCACAGACCCGGGCGTTCTTTAGGAGCTCTCTTCTGCACCAGCACTGTACTACTGTGTATGTATATAGTATTGTATACTATATACAGTACTACTGTGTGTGTGTGTGTGTAT
>JAODOY010001902.1:0-12486 GCA_025399855.1 Forbesichthys papilliferus
CAGACACTGCATGAAGGTGTCCAAAGTGGCTGACAGTCTGATGGGGTACACTGAACAGTTTATGGAGTACGACCCCTTTGTGTCCGCCACGGAGCCCTCCAACCCCTGGGTCACTGATGACGCCTCCTTGTGGGACCTGGAGGCAAGGTGAGGCCACTGGTGAGGCCACTGGTGAGGCCACTGGTGAGGCCACTGGTGAGGCCACTGGTGAGGTCACTGGTGAGGCGTTGGTTGCCATGAGAAGTGACACTTGACACAGGGATAACAATGCCTCCTATACAGTGCCAACACAAAGTATTGGGCAAGTGTGTCTGTTTGTCCTGTTTTACCTTTATTTACATTTATCCTTATCTAAAATCATCATTCTATTGATATATCCAAAAAGTAATGTACTGTACAGTTAATACAGATGTCAGTCAACAGATGCTCTTACCCCAGAGCACGAGAGACAATGTAAAGGTTTGACCACATGTGAACTTGTGAGTATTGATGTGTGAATTTCTTCTCTGCAGCCGAGACCCCAGCCAGCTGCGGGTCAAGAAGTGGGGTTTCTCCATGGAGGAAGCTCTGAAGGACCCGCTAGGCCGAGACCAGTTCCTCAAGTTCCTGGAGTCAGAGTTCAGCTCTGAGAATCTGCGGTGAGATGACTGAGGCTCAGCAACTGAGTGCTGTCTGTCAGACCCAGGGGGTCTCTGCCAGGGTTGCATGTTTGCAATACACTACATTGGTCTGAGAGAAAGAGAGAGAGAGAGAGAGAGAAAGAGAGAGAGAATCAGTACATTCAGCAGAGGTTCGTTCATAATTGGCGAACAGTGGCAAACATGTTTGCTTTGAACTTGAATTTAGAACGATTTATGTAAACATTGCAAAAATATCCAGCGTTAATGTGAGAACTACCTCCTCTAACCGTTTGCTTATGTTCGCGAACATTCCCAGCGAACACATGCGACAAACTGTGTGTGTATGTGTCCAGGTTCTGGCTGACCGTACAGGATCTGAAGCGACGGCCCCTCCAGGAGGTGGCCTCTAGGGCCCAGGAGATCTGGCAGGAGTTCCTGGCCGAGGGAGCTCCCAGCGCCATCAACCTGGACTCCCACAGCTACGAACGAACCAGCCAGAACCTCAAAGACCCCGGGCGATACAGCTTTGAGGACGCTCAGGTAGCCTTATGCGTTTACATACACTGTACTGCAGGTCCGACACTATATTAGAGGGAGGAATAGGGAACAACAGCATGGTTTGTTTCTATGGCCTAACAAGGGAAGGGATTTCCACTAATCAGTTGTGTAGGCAGTTCATAGTATGGCGTGTTTGTGTGAAAGAGTCTGTGCCGGTAACTTAGCATTCGCTACACAGTTGTGTTTAACTTGTGTAACACACTTTGGTGTTATGCCCCTCCGCCCTCGTCCATGCATAGACACTATTACTGTACATGACTCTCTCTCTCTCTCGTTCTCTCTCCTATTCTTCACGGCACTTTCCCTTTCTCATTGGCGACCCTCAGGCCAGCACCCACATACACATTGACAGACCTGCTTTCTGTTGCAGGAGCACATCTTTAAGCTAATGAAAAGTGACAGCTATGCACGCTTTTTGCGATCCAACATCTACCAAGACCTCCTTTTGGCCAAGAAGAAGGTGAGCAGCACTCACGGACCATTGTTTGACCTTAGAGCCAATACATTGCCACGTTGATGTATCTTCCTGTTCTGTGGTGATCTTTGGCTGAAAAGAGGAAAATGTGAATGCTAGTTAAAGAAAGCACCCTGTTTTCTTCACGTTTAAGTTTAAAGACACTTAAGGAGGATATACTGTATATTTATATTTGCACCGCACACACGCACAGGCCACACACGGCCAGAGCTACCTCTGTACAGTGCTAGCCTTTGGTCTCTGCCCTTACCTGTGCGGCCACTGCTCCCCCTGCTGGCCGGACGCTGACACTGTCAAGTGCCGCCATGACGTTTTCCGGTGGCCGCCATGCTGACACACTGCCTCGTCCTCTTTCCTCACTATCTATATCACACCCGATCCCACCAAACACCCCGACCCAACCCTTCCCCTTGCCTCCCCCATCCCCCTCCCACACCCCCCCCCTCCCCCCGCCCCAACAGCAGCCAGCAGACACAGAACAGGGCCGGCGCACCTCGTTGGAGAAGTTCACCCGCAGCGTGGTAAGTCTCCTGGAGCCGGGGACGCCACAGGGCGCACTGGCCACGGCCCACTGCCGCCACTAGCCCCTTGTAGCTGCCGTAAGGCTGTGTAGCTGTTGCCATGACGCCTCGCGTACGGATGCTCCGGGGGGGGGTCTGTGGCGGTCAGCCAGAGTAATGCTGTGTTGTGCCGTCTCCACTGATTTGCTCCTCCAGGGCAAGTCGCTAACTGGCAAGCGTCTGACGGGCCTGCTGCAGTCGTCCTGACAACGCCTGGGCTGTAGGAGGACAGCCACGTCTCCGTGGAGGGAGGAGGAGGGGGGAAGAGACCACCACCAGGACGGACTGGGGCAGGGAGAAGGGGTGGTGGAGCCAGCGGTGGAGGCCGCTGGTCACGACCCATCTGTACTGCTGCTATACTGGGAGGGCCTAACTGGGGTTTTAGGTCTGAGGCAAGGACAACGTTGACAATGGACCCTCGCTCGACGCACCATACACCTCGTGACACATGCAAGCACAGAGTAAGGCCCCCCCCCCTCCTTTTCCCACCAAACCATTTAGTTAATTTCATGGACAGACTGGTTGTTAGGGGGTTCGTTTTGTTTTGTTTAGTTTTTTTTGCATATATCCAATCATAGTATTTGACTTGTGACCATGTGATTGCATATATTTGCAGTAAGACAAAATCAACAGAGAAGATTGCTTTACAAAATGTAGACACCTATCGGGAACAGACCTAATTCAAAAGAATGATATAAGGCACAAAGACATGAACATGAGACCACTCTTCTTTCATGAAGATTATTATAATTGTTTGGCGACAGTTACAATTCTGTCAATAATTATAATTATTGCGGCCTACAGAAGAGATATCTTGGGGTGTTTATGGGACGTTTCCATGCTTCATTACATTCCAAAATCTGTCATAAGGGCTTAATGTAGCATTGACAGTGAAACAATTAATGTTTCATCCAAATGTCAATTGGAAATGTTGGTTGGTAATTAATATTTTGTTGATACAATAGTGCTTTACAAAAAGATGGACATACGCACAGTAGGATTGACGAAGACAGATAAAAATGCCTTTGAAATTGCAGTTGAAATGGCTTTAACTTTCATCAAATTACAGTTCTCTCATAACCTGTAGGTTTTAATGACCACCCAAATCTTAACATTTCCAGAATATACACCCTCAGTCCTACAATCATTTGGTGCCTCATGGCTATATCAGTCCTGCTGTTTGAACTGAAAGTATTATTAGATACGGTATTCACGGTTCCTGTATGTCCAAGCACAGAGGGTTTGTATGAATGTCCCTTTTAATAATATAACGTGGCTTTAAATTGCCAGAGCCACAGGCCACTGACATCTAGCAGTCTAGCTGGAGGATCAAACCTTGCAGAGCAGTTTTGTTACTAGACTGCAAGGGCCTTTTTAACACATATAGGCCTACTGCCTTAGGTGAGAAAATACTTTAATTTGCTTTGTGTTGCATGAATGAGTATTATGTCATCCTTCAGTATCACACCATGAAATGTGCCCATTCATTTATTGAGAAAATGTTTGTGATAGCGTTATGTGTTATGATGCCTATTAATATAAAGTGTGCATGTTGTTGGGAGTTTTATGAAGTCATATTGGGAAGAAGGAAAATATATAAACCTCTCCAGACATGGCTCTACATCTCATAGAGGACACAGATAGCGAAAAGCCCTTTAACCACTGAAGTGGTACATCAACCTCCTAGAATAATCCCACCATGCCTACTGGCCACAGCTCAACACAACATACAGTAGCTTCACTCCTCAACTGACATGAAGTGCTTGGCCTAAGGAGAATCCAGGCCCACAGCTACCCCTTGGGGACACGTTGTCAACTGCCAATGATTTCTACAGTGACTTTAGCTCACACAGCAGAATGAGTGAATTACACATTATTTTCTATTAGTCAGTGCAATGTATTGTACAGGTAAATATTTATTATATCATAAACTGCTAACCTCTTGATAATAAGGTAGGGAGAGATGCCGAATTCATCAAATTATTACAATATTATGATGAATACTGTTTAATTCTCTTCGCAAACACAATGGCACAATGTAAAAAGTGCATCATAGATGTGAAGTGGCGCTAGAGATTATTTATTCGTTTATTATTCAAAAGCACACTTTATGGTATGGGCACATTACTATGCATGTATATATCTAGGGCATTCTGTGCTTATAGTTTTCTCAATAAGCAAGGTAACTACTGGCACTGTAACAGGCCCAAGCACCTGCTATCTTCTAATGGGTACCAAATAATAAACCCTCGGGACCTGTCTGGCCTGCGTCTGTCTCTCATTAGTGTTGTCCATCAAGATAACGGATTTGAGTAGCCTACTCTGGATCAGAACCTTTTAATTTGCTGTCATGAGTGCTGACATGCCTTTAATCTTCATTATGTTAATCTCCTTTAGTGTTCTGTAACTATCCGTCCAATGTTAGCGACTGTTAGGTCAATATACCTTAGATTTTGTGTACACATCAGTGGAACGTTAGACTACTTTTTACACACATCTCATGGGTCACTGTCTAGCAGTTGCTACAGTGATATCTTGCTACAGTGATACTCAAAATTAGGTTCTTCCTCTTCCTGTACCTTTTAGTTAAGCTGATTGAATAACATTTCCAAAATGGGTACACAGCCTTCCATAAAAATAATATGCATCATTAAACTATCAATATTCCTTAGAAGAAAATCATTAGGGCAAAGAATTTCTTTTTATTTCATTCAGGACAATAAAAATAGTTTAACAAACAATGACTTCATTCTTTCCTTTTGCACTTTTGTATTTACAGCTGAAGATAAAACAAAGCAAGTCATGTCCATTTCAGCTCCTCTGCTCCATTCCTCGGTCAATCGTCCCTCTCAGTGCCCTGGTAGACCCTGCACGGAGCTATTGCGGTGGCTTCGACGAGGTATACCGGCTATTACATGATTGGTGACACTTCTTTCTAGGCGGGCGTCCCTGACATGGAGCATTGTTTTTGTTCAAATTGCACCAAACCTGTTGAGTCGAGACAACCTTTAGAAGACTGTGATGTGTGACATGCTTTCTCTTTAAACGCGTGACGTGGGAAGCTAACGTTGTGACTGTCTGACCATTATTACCTTAGAAGCTCCACATAACTGAAAAGGAAAAGGTCATTGGCTTAAATTTTTATCTGAAGTCTTATGGAGCGGGTCCCTGAGGGAAACGAGTGCTGGAAGTTAAATGGTAGGAATGCAATGGCATTACGCAGGTTGTTGTCACCACATGTAAGATGCAGGTACCCCCTCCGGCCCCACAGGATTATTAGGCCCCTTCACTGGGGAGCCATTACATTACACCTGAAATTATAGGAAGGACAGCTATTTCATAGCATGTGTAATCTTGAGTAGTCGACAAGTTTTTAAATATACAGTCCTTCAAACATGATCTAAACTTCATAAAGCAGGCCATCTATCAGCCCTCAACTGAAATGCCAGATACCTCAGATTTGCAAAATTCATTTCTGCATGTGGCTAATTCACCGAATGTTTGAATTTGGATAAAAACCATACTGTAGACGAGGAATCCTGTGACAATTCACTCAGAAATATGACAAGTTCTCTTGAAAGGATTAGCTCTGAATTGGGAAGCATGATGTTCGGTAAATCAGTAAGGAGCCATCAGGAAACAGTACCTCAGCATCTCCATTCTTCACCAGGAAATAGTGTTTATCGGGTAGACAAAACTGCAAATTCCCTCCTGGGAGTTGATTATAATGGGATCCACTTGAAGAATAATTTCCTCCCTGTGACAACTGAATACAATCACAGGATTGCGGGTTGAGTGGCTGAACAATCAACAGTAGAGCGAGTGAGCGATGCCTGAGTAGTTGTAGCTATTGTGCACCAGATGAGGCCAGAGGTATCAGTACAGGCTGAACTAACTCAAGAAGTCAGGTTATAAAATTAAAATGAAAATGAATCATACAAAATATCAACAACCCAGGCTATAACCAGTCCAAACACAGAAGTGTCATACAACTCAGAAAAACACGGTGAAACTTCTCGCCACCCATTCAAGTCCTGCTGAGAACGGCGAGGGAAGGGTGTGGCAAAAGTTGAGCAAAAAAAACGAAGAAGCTCGTATCAGAGCGTCAATCCAGTAGTCCAGAGGTATGCTTGTATTGGTTGTGGAGCTGAGCACCGGCTCTATGGCTGGGGTCAGGTGGGTGGGTGGACTGCTCTCAGAGCTGGATCCCAGTGCAGTGGCTGGCTGGCTGGCACAGCGACGAGGATGACGGCGCCTTAGTGTCACGTTTTGATCACGTAGCAGATCTAGTCACCGGGCATGATCAGGCGCGGCCATGGCGACGGCCGTTTTAGTGTTCCCACACCTCAGTGGCGTTCCAGCACAGTTAAACGGAGCCCTCCCCCTCCACCAGGCCTAACTCACATTTTAAATGCTCTGAGGTGGTCCATACATATTCCCAGGGGGAAAGGGCAGTAGCTTCAAAAATGCCACAGGGCCCTGTGATTTGACAGATGGCTATACATCCATTTCAGTCAGTGGCTGTGGGACCTGATGAGGAGACCGTGAAGGCTCGTGGAGCAGTTCTGAGGGACCTAAACCATCTCGCCGCTGGCCTGTCCCACTGGTGCCGGGCGCTCCTATGCAACAGATAATGTCCTGATAGACTTAACAGGCACTTCTGCTGATTGTGGCCTGTGTCTGGGAAAACGCTAGGAAAACTCAAAACTTTGCTTGCAAAAAAATTAAATAAATAAAAACCTGAGACGGTCTTTAAAATGAAGAGAGGAAATAATCATTAACAGATAACATTGTATTTTGCATTTGTCAAATGGGCCTGCATGCCTGCATGGAGACAAGCAGAGCTGGAATTATTTTGGTTTGCAAAGCCTAAGCACACCGTATCTGTTTGATCATCTGATCTACTTAGGCCTGAACAGGCTAACACACAGCAGCATGCAAACATGTCTCCCAGCCGATGGTTGGTAGCACGGCACATTCAACGGCTCTCCGAAGTTCAATTTTAAAGACGTGTCAACTACCATTAATTCTGCACACCTTTCATCTAACTGGTGTTCGTGTCTCTAAGATCTATGTTGAGTATTGTTGCCAAACAAGTTTGTCACTGGCCAGGTGCCATTTCATTGGTTCCTTCACTTTAACAGGAGAATAATCCACAGCTCGAGCAGAGAGAGACCACCTTTGTAGTCAGGTTGACTACTGATTCACGGACATCCAGTAGCTGAAGGATGAGCTTGTATTGTGACATTCAACCATCACTGAAGTCTTTACATTTCAGATAAATTATTAAATCTGATTGTTTCTTCTGGGAAAGAAATCAGAACAGAGAAACAGAATTCTATTTGGGTTCCAGTGTTTTTCTTTTGTTCAGAGTATTTGCTCTATCTGCTCCAGTAGAGGGGGGGGGGGACTCTCCATAAAGTAGTTATTCTGCTTTACGTGGAGAGAAAGTCAACATCGACTCATTACTCATTATATAAAAAATGTTCATAAATTATTCAGCAATGTTCAGTAGATAAAATAACACTTGCATTTCTGTCCCGAACTCATGACTGTGCTTTCTGCAAACAAAAACATTGAAAAACAAGCAGCAGATCTTGCCAGAGTTTATCCATATATAAAAAAAAAAGAATGGAAAAAAAAAACATCTTTCCATCTTAGAGGTTTCTTCTCTATCTGTGTCGGTTGGATATTCTGTTGCCATTTGTGGTGGGTTCTTCAAGCTCATCCTCCTCAAAGCCATGGAAGGTGGAAGTGTCGCTTTCCGAGGTAGTACCAAATAGCTCCTCTGCCACGGTAAATGCTCCATCTTCCTTATCGTTTACACAGGCAGCTGGGGCACAGGACAGGGATTTCATTAATGCACATATGAAAGTGCTAGCTAGTGAATCAAAAGTGAATTCCCTGATTTCTGTCCAAATCAGTATTACACATTTTGGCTCTGCAAAGAAAACAATATATCAATACAGTTTGAGTACAAATATACTCATTTCCACTGTATTGATTTCCAAACCCCTATTATAGATATACATGTATCTAAAAAAATATTATTGAAGGATCTATTTACGTATAATCATGTCTGCCTCTAGATGTCTCACTAAGCACCAGCATCGTAGACCAAAATAAGTGCTTGATGGGTCACACATACTGTACACGCAACAGACATACAGACAGGCTATAAAAACAAACAACAGATGGTGTGTGATATCTTGTCTGCTCAGGACGCAATAACTCCGCTATAACATTAAATCAAAAATTGTTGTTTGCTGCTATATTAATGTTCAAAATATGTATGTACACAACCTGTAAATTAAGCACAAGGAAATACACAGAACAAGAACAAAACAAATTAATGATAGAACCCAATCACTGATACTGTACACTATGTGAACAGCCTAAGACCTCCGCTCCTGTAGACGTAGCCTAGTAGGCCGTCTGGCAGCATGGCGGCTAACATCACAGCACAATAGATACAGCAGTGTGTTCAGTGACACCAATAATACTATACACTTTATTTCATGTTATGGATTCTACATTTGATTGTAATGACATTGTGCAACACAAATGCAAATCATCTCTGAACTAGTTTAAACAAACATTCTCGCCCGAGTTAGTTATCAATATAATGTGACTACATTAGACTAACACACAACAAGATTGTGTATTTACTGTTACAGTAATTGCAATGTATTGTAACATGTATTGTACTGTTATGGTGGGGTCCTTGCCAACACCCAGCCATTACAAAGCTGAATGTACCTGAATGCCTGGCACTCCTCTCTACCCATATGGCATTGTAATGTAGATGCGTCCTTTCCTAGCTTTCCTTGATCCACCCAAACTTTCATGCAAAACAGACATGTCAGGGCTATTTGCGGCAAAAAATGAAAAGCAAGGACTGTACTGTTCAACGCAGTAATGTAGCTACTACTGTAGTTTTGTAAAAACGTGTTTCCTTTGTTGAGCATATTATCAGCCCATGTTGTTAAATAACAGACCATGAACAGGTCTACTGTAGAAAATGGTCTGCAATAAACCTCAAAGTAAAAAAAAAAGAAATAGTGTTGAAGTAGAACTAAAATGAGTTTAACTTTTATAGTTATATAATATGGATATATAATCCATATATAGTCCATAATCTTAATGCATACTTACTTGTGCGGTGGCAGGCTGAGCAGGGAGTCAGAGATTTACCCGTTTTCTTGTTGGTGCCCTGGCATTTATGACAGCAGTTATTGGGAATGCCAGTTACGCCTGTACCCTTTGCACCTACAAATAAAATACCAAATGCCGAACTTAGAATGTGTGTTATCAATGCACAATTTGAAACCCAACTCTGCCACCTATAGCATGGAAGTGCACTAATCATTCCAGCTGTCTGCTGTGCAAAAAAGGTCAAACCAAGTGGCTGGTAAGATGGAAACAGTACAGGACACTGTTGGCAAGATGCGGTTAGGTTCTATGTTGCAAATGCGGGTGCAAGGTTACTACAAGAAGTACTTAAGGTAATTACATTATCTCTTAACTCTTTCAGATACTGCATGCAGTGGCTAGGTCTCATAATGTGAACCATTTGACTCCAAGAAGTGGTTCATTGTAACCCTCTACCCTCAAATAACATAAAAGCATTAAAATAAAGAATAAAAACAAATATTAGAAGATACTACTAAAACAAGAACTCAATAAAAATAAAAATAAATATATATATATTTTAATATCTTGACATAATCCCAAGACCTCACCCCACAAAACATTCAACCCCCACAGTGGTGCCGACACACAGCTTGACAACCACTGCTATCTAGCAAAAAGAAAATGGGCTGCCATATTTAAATTAACGGAAAGCCACAGGAAGGCGTTTTGCTATAGTGTGGACACCGAGCTTACGTTTGTGTCTGTCTGCTCGCTGCATGGAGGGCGATCTGGACGACACTGAACCTCTCTCCCCAGACCGCTCTTCCTCCGCCAAGTGGGAATGGGTGTAGTGGTAGCTTAGCCCTGTGCGGTTCCGATAGCGCTTCCCACAGACTGCAACACATGGAGCACAATCAGTGTTACCATCATGTGAGCAGTTCTACTTGTTTCCTTTGTGAATCGCTTCTTTGCGCCAGAGCGTGTTAAGACTAGGAGGCTTGTAAACATCAATATCCCTTCACTGTAATAACACTGACATTTGATACTGCGAGATGGGAAACCAAACGCCCACCAGACATCAGCGACTGCTTTCTAGCAAACTGTTAATGTCAGTGATATATAATGAAAACATGCTAGTAGTTTGTATGCATCATGTTCCTACATACAGCAGTATGGGGGGAAAAAACTACATTAACTACAAGTGGATTTCTCTACCATAAACACTGAAAAAGTCCAATCGGCAAAGCTTATCTACATCTGAGTCTAAGGGGAATGGAATGTACACATTAGGTTGTAATTGAGTTAGCCACTCAAATGTGCAATACAGAAGTCAACAACTGTTTTGGTAGTTTGCAACATCCAGGGTCAAAGTTCATTGTGGCAATGAGGCAATTCAACTCGAAAGCAAGAGACTGTAGAGGGGCTACATAATTCATCACAACACTTGATACAAAATGACCACTCCACAACAACGTGTCAAGCCACTCCAAATGTCCTACAGCACTAACCGACAAAAAGAGTCAACAAGTCAAGATACCTGTGGTTGAAGATTTTGAGTTATGCTTTTGTTTGTATCTGTCTGAAACACAGAAAACACAAAGCAAAAAAAAGAAAAACAAGAAAAGAAATAGCATGAGTATGTCGTACAAGAGGAGCACTCACAACAAGAGTCAAATCCAATACCCTTTGTCTAGTCATTCCACATGCAATTTGCATGGCTACTGTAATGCTAGAGATATCAGTGATACTTAGTACTGTATGTGGTTATTCTCGTTCCAACTGGACTAAACGCAAAGCTCGTAAAAGTACTGTAGAGGCATGAACAGACGGCTGTTCTATCTCAGCCCTGTGATGAGGGTCAAGCCCACCTTAACTATGAATATATTTGGAATAATATTGGATGGACTATGGTAAATGACAACATGGGTAAATAGTATAAAAAGATTATCTGCTTGTTTCCCGTGCAAATAAATAAATGCATTCTGTTCAGTCTGAGATGAGTTAACATAATTGTCCATTTAAAACATTCATCGCACGTAGAAATCCTTTAGGATTTTATTGTGTACATTTGCAGAGCCATTTAGACAAATACGGGCTAATTATGTTTACTGTACATGTAAAGGTTGTGCAATAGGGTCAAATCAAGGTTATCATGCATTGTGCCTTTAAATTCACTATTGAATCTGATATTTATGAACCGCCTGATACCCTCTCATCTCATCTGAATTTAACCTCGTAGGTCTATTCTGTACTTACTGTCACAGACATATGGCTTATCATGGTCATCCATATCTGTCCGCCTCCGGCCTGAACCTCGACCCTGAAGCAAAAAAAACAACAAAATAGTCACCACATTAAAACCAAACACAATTTAGTACAAACATGTTTTGTGCACATTTTGAAAAAGACTGTAAGACAAAACAGAATACTTTACATCTGTAGTATTATTGGGGAGACGATGCTTGATATGAGAAGTGCAGTACTATGAACAATGCAGAAATAATCTTTGAACTCTAATGACCCAAGTACACTGGTGTGAAGAAGGTCTGCATACGGTGCGGATGACGCCAATATCGTCAACCGCACTCCATGCGGACTGTGCTGCTCCAACTTTTTCTGTCCATACGGGCTGACAGCAATAGATGTCCTGCTAAGCTCACAAATTAATGTTCCATGCTTATAATGAGAAAAAGAACATCTTTATTTCCAACTAATCTTTTATTTACACAACTATTGTGCGCATAGATGAGTTATAAATAGCACTCAATTATTTTGCATTGAGAATAGAAACCGCGGACACGGTAACAATACGTCCCTGCAAGAGGAGAAATTAAGTATAAATAAATAGCCTGAGTGCTCGTCCGTGTGTCTGCAGGAGTATACCTTGCCCTTAAAAGGTATAGTCATTCTGGAGAAAGCTGGTTTTTATTATAACTTGATCAGAACAAAAACACCTCTCCCTTCAACAGCATAAGGTGCTCCATCAGAAACTCTGCCCCATGCATTGGAATGCCTTGCCAAGGCAGAGACACAACCCTTTCAATATATGTAGGCTACGTAAATTATGGTAGGTTACCATTGCTTGCTACTGTGTTATTATTAAGCGAAGTCACCAACTAACAGCATGGGTAAATATATA
>JAODOY010001903.1:0-12486 GCA_025399855.1 Forbesichthys papilliferus
GGGCTCCGTGGCAAACCCAGCCACCAGGCGCTCGCCGGCGAGCCCTTCCTCTGGGCCTGGCTCCAGACGGGGGCCCCAGGCTTCCTCCGGGCAAGGTAACTCCTTCTCTTGATGAGTTCTTCAAGGGGTCTTCTGAACCATTCTTAGTCTGGCCCCTCCCTTGAGACCACTTTGCCTTGGGAGACCCTACCAGGAGCACATGGCTCCAGAAAACACAGCCCTCAGGTTCATATGGGCACCCAAACCTCTCCACCACGATAAGGTGATGCTTCCCGGAGAGGTATGCGAGATGTGTCGGACATTATAATGTAATTATTGATGATCTCTTCTTGCCAAGAGAGAGTGATGTAGAACAGAAAGGAAGAACATGCCACCTCCCCACCGGAAGCGCAAACTACACCTGGACGCACTCAGGGGTGTGGACATGCTTATGTGCTGAAGAGGGAACCAATGGGAATTTACTATTGCATGGATATAAGAGAGTGTATGTGTTTTTCGTTGTTGTTTTCCTCATTGGTGCTGGCGAGAGGAGACCGTGTGTAAATTCAACCCATGGCCAATGATGAATTTTGTATGATCATTGCATTTTATTAATACAACTTCTATTATTTCAAGCCTAAGTGTGGGAGTCCTCTTTTCCTGCTGGCCAAATTAGATCACGACATGATCCTATGAACTATATCATAATAATGTTGACATGTCCTGAATGATTGGTCTTGTCAGAGCAGAAACAGTACTGTTGCATACAATTAGGATTGTTCTCAAGGATCAGCACGATTAGAATGCCTACATCTAGTCAAAGATTACAATCTTTTATTCATTGGATGCATGTCAAAAAATATTACAGTAGCTGTATTCTCGTAGAAATTACATCCAAGACAAATTATGCTTGTTTAGACTATCTGCATTTTCCCTACCAATATTTACCTCTCGGTCCTCTCAGGGTGGGAATGATATTTATTAGTCTTGTCACACCAAACTACAAAATCCAAATTGAGCACCTGTGCCCTAGCCACAGAGACAATAATTAAAATTACACAAATAAAAAGATCCAATGAATTAATATTTTGACCCTCAGTTAGAGGAAAAGGTTAGAACTCACACATTCTCCCAATGCCTCTCTATAATGTATTGTCATGCAGTCTCCCTCAAACAGTACATTACTTTCTTGTTAACTCAGTATTGCTTTGAAATTGACGTAATGGAATGGCCTAGATGGAACATCTTGTTAAGACAGAGGTATTTTATTGTGAGCAGCCACCTTGGTTCATCCACTTCTTGATGGGTTTACTTAAAATCAACTTGAGGAGAACGGGCTAGTCCTAGTCAAGTCAACCAAGATACTGTGGGCTCTTTCCGGATGGCACAAGGCTGGTGGTAGAGCTAACAAATGTAATGGGCATGAAGCCACAGCAGATGGTGTTTCAGTTGAAATTAGCACAATAAGTGTATGAGTGATATGTTCCCTGTCTTATGTTGGTCTTGTCATGTTCAGTGTTTTACCTTCTGTTCCGGGCCTGTTCCTTGTCGGACCTAGCCGACTGGAAATCCCCTTTCGAGGGGTCTCGCCTTTCCATATTCCATGGCTCCAGAGAAAGCCATAGGGATGAAAAGCCGCTCTGGCCGACAGTGTGGTCAACCAGCTCCCGTCACCACTGCTATCGTTGCGGTCTGGCTTCCGAGTAGGGATGGCACGACTAATTTCCGTTGTTTACATGAAAGTTTTAACTTAGACTAGTCAACTAGTCAAAAAATACCAAAACAGGCTTAACATTGTCAGTGTGTGTACTGGTTGCAGGTCTACCTACCTGCACTTATCGGCTGTTTTGTCTCACTCTTTCAATCTCCAACAGCCTTCTCTCTCTTCATTTAAAAATGAATAATCTATAGACTGCTTCATCATAAAATGAACAGTTACAGTAGCCTACAACAATGGCAAAGTGCCAGTACCGCGCCGGTATTTACAGAAAGCGGGACGAGTAGGGTGAGCAGATCCCAACAAACCAAATGTGGGACAAAGAGTATGTTTGTGTGGGACAATATGGGACGTGTTACTAAGATGAGAGCCTGAGGTAGTCAAAAATCTTGTCATAATGTCTACTTAAAAATGTAATATTATCTTCTTCCCCTTAGCTTATAACAGCTATGCATCGCCCTCTGTTGATTCAGTATAGCACACAGACTGTGCAGTTGAGGGTACAGGTTAGTCCTTCACCATATATCAAATATAACAGGTTAGAAGTATATCCAAACAACAAACTATTACAAATTTGTAAATATTAGATTTAGATTAAGGTAATTTTATATGCATTTAACTTGTTCATATGCTACACTTTGCTTTCCTTCAATTAAATATATATTTTTTGATGTCTTTCCTGCTACGTTACCCTGACGATATTCACAGATATTGGGTAGGCCTACATATTATATTTCCTTTGCTATCCTGAGTCTGGGAAAATTACCGGTGCCAGCTTACTTTAGTAATTTGCCCAGTATGATTGGGAGTGCTGTACAATGTGGTGAATGTTATTTCAGCTGCTGTTACCTTATCTTTCTGACAATCATCTTTGGGCTTCAGCAGGATTGTGCCCATTGATCAGGATTAGGGTTGCCAACTTTCTCACTACCAAATAAGGGACACCATGCCATGCCAAATTTTGACAGATGCACGGTGCCATGGCGATATATTGTTTTTATGCTTTAATAGGAAAGGAAACCAATATATATCAGGGGTGGGTAGAGTAGCATGCTGAAACTATATACTCAAGTAGTCTAAAGTACAATTAGCCAACTTCCATAAAAAAAAGTTTTTAACACTTTTGAATTTAGTTTTTAAGAAATGTGTGTTCGGTGACCCTTCACTAAAATGGTCATTCTATAATTAGGGTTACATTTAACATCAACTAAAAGGTTAATACAACTTTGTGCTTTTTTGCTAAATAACCTAGTTGTTGCCATAATAAATCCCTGTAATGTGTTTATTTTTATTATGATGACACGTGTGTCAGATGCAATAAAGATGCAATTGATAGAACCACCCCCCATCCAAAACCAAACAATTACAGAAGATTTATGGACGCTCAAACATAGCAACATTGAACAATTTTGATCCATAGTTCTTAACAGAAAAACGAAATACTTTAAAGGGCACATTCCATGAAAACCAAGTATTTCTAGTTGTTTTTGGAATTAGTCATGTCGAGGTGACCCGGAGAAGTACACAGCCGTTCAAAGCGAGCTGTTCACTTTATGGTATGTAATGCCCACTTGCAAAAAAATAGTCGGAGAAACAGGCGAATGAGAAAACAGCCCAGTTGCAACGTAGATTTGTGCATAGTTTGTTTGGTTAACGCCTCTATGAGGATATGCCCGCCCATAGCACGGCAGACTGTTGTGTTATTTAGAAGCAGCTAACGATACCTGCAGGAACAAGCAATTTATGTCGGGGTCAGTAAGAAAGAATAAATGTGCAGTTCCTGAATGCACAGAGGAGAATTGGAATGTGGATTTACAAAAAAAGTGGCTAATATTTATTATTGGAAATGTACCTGAAGGTTTTAGGCCAGGATTATTGTTGTGCTCAGCGCATTTCAGACAGGACAGATTTCTCAACTTTGGGCTGTATAAGAAAGGATTTGCTACTAAATTAATCTTGAAAGATGAAGCGGTGCCAACTATGAAGTCAATTACCCATACGTCATAAGTTTAAAATGTATCCTACCTACTGGGTCCATAAACATAGTCTATGTTAATTTGGATATTATATATATGATTTCAACTGACTGGGCCTTAGCTTTTTGCATGACAGCCCTAATCTTCTAAAGTATAGCCTACTGTTTTTGTGGGCTTTACTGTAAATGTATCAATGTGCTTTTGAGTGAAGGTGCAGATCACGGGAAACACGATACGAATATGAGCCTTGCTCATCTTAAATAACATTAAACTCAAACGTAAGGTCCTCCAGACAAAAATGGGTGCTTGCATGCAATGATAATCGTTTCGGTTGTATGACTGGAGAGCGTTTGGGTTATGGCCGGCAGCTAATACGATGCCGGCGAACATGTTTTATAAATAGGGCAAATCTAATCACAGCACAGCACAGCTAATTACATAGGTAAAATGTAAAGAAAAAGTCACTAAATCAGCGCGTCAACACTGTAGGGGGTGAAATTTACTTTAAAGAACATGATTTAAAAAATGCTAAGGTGTTTTTTCATGAAAAAATATTACCTACTTAACAAAACATCTTAGGGAATAATAGAAATGAGCTGTAAAGTGTATGGAATGTGCCCTTTAATTGCAAATTAAATTATTTCTCCCCTATACGCTCCTCTCTCAACTCTCCCACCTTTGTTCCCTACTCCCTTACGTCATTCCTTCCTCCTTTACTTTATTCTTCTTTCCATTCATTCTTCCCTCACTTCTGTCTTACTTCCATGCCTTCTCTTTTGTCCTTCCTTTCATCCTCCCTTCCAAGTTATTGAACAAGTATCTTAACTCACATGAAACCTCAACCTAACATGCTGTATTGAAATATTCGGATTAAAATAACATTCCTTTACAACTCGTACTACTACAATATTTCATAATTTTCTTTTTTTGTTCTTTTAGTGTTTGTGTGTGACTGTTCACATTTTTGAGATCTTTGACCATATGTCTCTGTCGATCTCCACATGACGTGAGGTCACGGAAGTCGGAGGAGGAATCATTCTGATGATATCATCATGCAAATACCATAGGACATCATTCCGTCCTGGCCAGAAAAAGCAGTTGACTCCAACTCTGTGCATACATGTGACTTCAGCATTGGTTTCAGACACCTCTTGAATAATTCCAGGATAAGTGTAATTATCAAATTTCATTTATATAGAACAGTTTTACTGAGGTCTGTGCATCCACGAGTGCACTGAAGAAGAGCTCAACATTCGGTATGTCTTTCCCATGGTTGTCTGTCAGCGGTCCTTTTAAGGAGACCTCCACCTCCATCTAAAGAACCTTTCCGTGGCTCGCCTCAAAAGAGTTTCAGTGCATGATTGGAACCCATATTGCTGCCTGTATTTGGTGCACAACCCATCGCTGAAGAAATGCACCACAGTCACATTTGGATAGGAAGCCTTGACCAAGTTAAGTATTGGAGATAGATGTTTCCATATGGCTGCGGAGCCATTTTCTTTTGATGAGCAGATTGTGCCAAAGCACGTTCTTCCTCTCCACCAATATGTAGAACTCCAGTGTGGAGTGTTGCCTGCTGTTGGTTTGAAGCAAAGTGTACAGCTTGGATTTCAGATGAATACTTGCAAGAATAGTTTTCAGAAAAATCTACATGAATTAAGAATTTATTTCATGCTTCTCTTAAGTTCCCGGTGTTAAGAAAATTGCTGTTTTATGTTAAAGAGATGTCTTTTGAAGTTTTTAAGTTGACATTGTAAGATCTATCAAGGTCCCTAAAGTCATCCTTATCCTCTTTTTCACTGTCATTTTGACAGACACTTTCTCTTTTTCACCTTCCTTATTATTTTTGTCTCTGAGAACAGTCTTTGTTGTTCACTGTGTAAAAAAAAACACTTTATTGCAAATCTCCATCAGTTACAATTGGCAAGTGTCTCTCTTTGCAGTTGGAACAAACATTGTCCATGCAGTTGTTTGAGTTTGAGTCACAGCATATTGACTCTGCCATTTTCTCCAAATCAGTGCTCCCAATGAGATGGAGAGAATGTAGCTTCTCTACAATAAAACAGAGATTCTCATGTACCTTGCAAAGGCAGGTTTCTCTGTTTGCAATGGATGGCTGGACCACCCAGAAGGGCCGCATAAAGCAGAACAAAGAGTATGAGATCCTGCAGTTGGAGCTCTCAAGGAGGAATGTTCTGTGCAGGTTTCTCATGGTGTCATTTAAAAATCCTTTCTGTTTCTTTATCTTGTCTCTTGTTATTGTTTGTGACTTTCCAGCTGTTAGGCGCCTGTTCTCGTCCCTCGTCAAGAAGGACAAAACTTTGTCATGTAAGTTAAAGCGTAGGGATCTTTACTTCTTCTTGTTGGAAACAATGTATATCTCACTGTGGTTCTGCTGCTTTCTTGAAACCCCTGTAGTCTCCTGACATTTTTTTTAAAACTTTGATTTTTTCAAGATCCTTCAAGCCACTATAGCTGTGATTACCTGCCTAGTTTTTTGTGTTTGGTAGGGGAATAGTTTTTGTGGATATTGTCCACTAAGGCATGGTGGAAAACTAATGTTTTGTGCACTTCTCCAGGCAAAGAAAACCTTCCTAACAGACACTGTGTTTTTGATCTGGGTGACCGTATAACGGACTCCTTTCTCTTGACTTTCCTCCTTCCAGAACTTCTCTATCTAAAATAATACAAAAACCATTACTATAATCACGTGTTCTTCATTAATGCTAACTGAATAGAATAAGGATAACAAGCCATTACTCTACCATCAAATACAATATTGTGTTCAATTCATCTCTGACATGTGAGGCTGTGGATCAAATTCAGGACTCTGGGGTGGAGTAACCTCTACAACTCGCTTTCTCTCTCTGGCCCGGCATTTAGCTCTTCTCCCTCTCACTTAAATCTTTCTCTACTTTAACCCTCCCTGGCTTTCTGTTCTCATGCCACGTCTTTCTGTGTTTCTGTAAATATACAGCCCTTCTCTCAGGATCAGCATCACGCCGCGCTCTGTATTGGCTCATATCCCTAAAATGCAAATCACTCTTATTAAAAGTATTTACATTGTGAGTATATATATATATATATATATATATATATATATACACACCATTATATAAATTATAAATGTCAGCAGTCAGCAGGAACAAATAATTTTAAATCACTGAACCATCGAGATCTATTCTGCATGGAATTATTGTCTTGCTAGAGATAACAGAATGATGTTAAACTATATGAAGGCTCCTTAAAATGTGAATAAATCTTTACACTAACTAGCAGTAGTTTAGTTAGAGTTATATACAGACAATATACATGCTTAATCTGATGAATTAATACCTTCTAAAAGCATCATGAAAATCATGTTTTTATATAATTACTATAGAACACTTGTTCATATTTTACAATGCAATTACTGTGTAATAATAGTAAATAACAGTTCTTGATCCAGTAAGGATGGGAATATACTGTAAGCATAAACTATGACAAACCCTTCTAACATTGTCAACCGTGTTAATATCTGTCAACTGTGTTACACTTGACAGGTAACACAATTGACATCTATTTAATTTTAAGCCCTACTCTTAACTGCATATCTTGAACATGTCACATGGCCTTGATCAACTCTTGTTTTTACATATTTTCACTAAATGTTTGTAAATACAATATATAAAGCAAGTACATAACAAGTTAATAACACAGTTGACTAATAATTAAAATACTCTATGTGCAGTCAATATGATAGAGAGAAGTAGAAACTTACCACATTTAAGCAAAAATTCCACCACAACCTTGTCAATGGGTAAAAAGGTTGACAGATATTTTTCAGACAGACAAAGCTAATGTTTCGTATATTAAAAAGTCATGTTTTATAAACCACATTTCTCATGTTTATAGGATTTTGAAGAAATTATGAAAATAGTATACAAAACATTGATTATAGTGTTTGTCTGAACAGCAGAACTTGACATCCAGCATATTAGACAACACAAAAACAAATTTCCAGTAAAGCTTACACATTTTCTGCTAAATAAATGATATAAACTGTAATTTAGTTTCAATTACAGAGATGTGTGTCCTAACATGAAATTGTTCATTGCTTGAAGTGATATTGATAAATACAACCCATGGACATTTGTACCCTACATTATAGAATGACAGCTATCAATATGACACTGATTGGTAAATTCAGTTACTACTAGGAAACATTTGCAATGATTTCTAGGCTTTCCAGACTGCTTCTCAGCAAAAATAAACTGAAGCTGAGGGAAAAAGTACACTCAAGAAATATTAATAGTATGACTAGGTCATCAAAATGTAGTACATACTGTATATAATCCCACAGTTACTGATTTCAATTGACGACCTTCACATTAAGATTAATTGTGTTTCAGTCAAAGACTATCAAACCTTCCATCATACGCCCTTGATCATGTGCATTTGTGTTGTGATAAGTACATAATATGAAGCCTGAGTAAGTTGACAATGCAGTTTAATGATTTAGAAATCATAATAAACTAAGCATGGAAATATTACACACAAGATTGTTCGTTAGGTCATCAAAGTGTAGTACATACTGAACATAACCCTGTTTCTGATTTCAATTAACAAACGACACATTCCCATTAAGCTGGAGCTGAATTGTGTCCCAGTCAAAGACTGTACCCGGTATATTAAACTCCCCAGCCTGTACATCCTGGATCATCAAGGGACTCAAGACAAAGTCCCACATTTTGAGATCTCTGAACTCCCCAACATAACTCTGCTTGGCATCAAAACTACCCAGGTAGGTGTCTGGGTCCTGTCCCACAATCACTCTGCCTCCAGCAGGAACAATGTGGCCCATCTTGTAAACCATTCCCTGGAGACGCCTCCCGTCCCTGTAGAAGCTAGCCAGGCCAGTTCTGGAGTCCCAGGTCACACAGAGATGTGTCTCCTCCACACCCAGTTCAGGGCGCTTGACAGCATACCCATGTGAGACATAGTTGGCATCTAGATAGAAAATCAGGCTGCAGTAGACAGACAGGTCAAATGTAGGTTTTAAACTTGGGTTTTGGGATGTCTGGACAACCTCAATCTATAATGTACCTGCCACGCTCACGCCAGATCTGGAGGTCATTCATCTTCTTGGTGTGATAAGCAAAGAGAACCACCTCACGGTTGACATTCATCTCCGTGGCCAGACGCATGCAGATGGTTAAAGCATTCAAAGACATAGGAATCTCAGAAAACAACTCAGCATAACTGGTGTCCGTCTCCAGAGGGAATATCAAGGTTTTGACGATGGCATTGGAAGCTATAAACAGATGGAGGACTATCGTCAATGACAGAAGATAAAACGAGTGTGACAGAACTGCCTTCAAGGACTACACATCTACATCAGGTAAGCTCTGTGTAATGGATAAACAGTATAATACTTACATGCATCAGTCAAAGTCATGGCAACAGAGATAAATAAAATCACACTGATTTTCCTCAAAGTGGTCATTATGCAGGTGGTTTAAATGAAGATGTTGGTCTGCAGGAAAGAGACAGGTTAGTGAAGAGAGGTAAATGAATGTCAACTCAACATAATGTGTACAGCAAGAAAAAGCATCTGCATGTTGTCACGTTGAATGGTGGTGAGGCAATAAACACGAGGCACGTAGTCCAAACTTAACACAATGTTTGATACATACCACAAACGGCAGGGATGCAAGGCATACAATTACCAACTAACACCAAAACACACAATGGGTTCATATACACGAAGACAAGCCAGCCCATTGGACAACATCAACGAGGAACAGGTGCAGCACATCAGACAAGATGAATTAGACACAGGTGGAATTAATGAGACTGGCTACACAGCTCAGGGAGCGACGGGTAACAGGCCTAAAACACAAGGTGAACACATAAATAGATGAGACTAGCGCAGGACGGGGATCACAAGACATTGCATGTATGTTTTCAAATAAACCAAGACACTAGATAGCATCATGTAAATAAAATAAGATGATATAATAGAGAATATTGCTGTTTGTCCATTAAAGAAACAAATACAATAATAATCATTTTAATATCTGATCAAACTTGGGTTAAATCCTATTGTCACCAAAGGCAGATAGGTTATCCATGCACATACATTGTATATAAGTAAACTTTCTCAGGGTTCAAGATGCACACAAGGTAACACAATATGCACACACCCACACACACAACATTCACCACCAGACAGCAGTGAGACACTAAAGGTAATGTAAGGTTAACATGAAGCTGGTTCTCTTGGGTGACAGCCTGTGTCTTTGTTCTTCCTCGCTGTGGATAGTGATGAACAAGACCAAGTGCAGAATTTAAATACTCAGATATGTTTTAAATAGACAGGGCGTGGACACACACATCAAATTCCACTGAAATTCAGGGTAATAGGGTTGTGTAAAATGTATTGTTTCT
The DNA here is from genome assembly GCA_025399855.1 of Forbesichthys papilliferus. Taxonomy (NCBI): domain Eukaryota; kingdom Metazoa; phylum Chordata; class Actinopteri; order Percopsiformes; family Amblyopsidae; genus Forbesichthys; species Forbesichthys papilliferus. The sequence continues at coordinate 10,102 of JAODOY010001903.1, forward strand.
TCAGATGTTGTACTGTGTGCTTTATAAACAATGTTACAATGCTCTCCCTCTAAAGAGGGAGATTCTATGAATGAATGTATATCTTGTACAACAAAGCATTTTATATTCATACTGATTACAGGGTGATCCTGTGACCAGTGGCGCGCAAAACCTTAAGTAGAATAATAGGCTATATTTTATATTAAATATTTTTGATAAGATAGTGTCCAATCAACTGCTCAATGCATTGGAAAACAACAAGATCTTGAAAAGTTCAAATCTGGTTTTAGAAAGTATCACAGTATTGAGACTGCCCTGGTAAAGTCACCAATGACCTCTTAATGTCTGCTGATGATGGAATGTACTCAGTTCTTGTACTCCTGGATCTTAGCGCTGAATTTGACACTATTGATCATAACATCTTGATAGACTAAGTCAATGGGTTTGGATTTCTTGTACAGCTTTAGAATAGTCATTATACTTGTCAAACAGGAAGTTCTGTGTTTCCATAAACAAATTTCTCCTCATTTGGTTATGTTAAATATGGTGTGCCTCAGGGGTCGGTCTTGGGACCTATATTCTCCCTATATATGCTGTCCCTTGGACATATTATTCAGAAGCATGGTGTTTCTTTTCATGTTTATGCTGATATACAGATCTACCTGCCCCTCAGATCGACAGACCCTGGAATTCTGAGTTTGCTTACCAATTGCCTCCGTGATGTAAAAAATTGGATGTCAAATAAATTCCTCCATCTGAATTCAGACAAAACTGAGATTGCTCATTGGGCCTCAGCAAATGACAATGGAATTCAACCTTCTACTGGTTCCTTAGCAGATCAGGCCTGTTGCACAGAATCTTGGTGTCTGGTTTTACGAACATTTGAGTTTTTAACATTATGTCACTAAGCTTGCACAATCATGTTTTTACCATCTTAAATAAGATAAGATCAATGTTAACTTTTAAAGACATGGAAATTATTGTGCATGCCTTAATTTCATCATGTCTGGATTACTGCAACAGCCTTTTTATCTGCCTGACCCAAAAATCAATTGATCGACTCCAAACTGTACAGAACCAAGAAACAGGCCCATATCAAACACACGCTTTAGCTACCTTACACTGGCTCTCGGTATGTTTCAGGATAGATTTTAAAATGTTATTGATAACTTTTAAAGCTGCCAATGGCCTCTCTCCCGGCTATATCAGTGACCTGCTAGACCCGTATGCACCGGTCCTTGAAGTCCTCTGGCAGAGGCCTGTTCTCTGTTCCTCGGGCCTAGAACACTAGAACACACACCTAGAAGACTAGAACTCAGACCTAGAACACACACCTAGAACATTAGAACACACCCATGAAGACTAGAACACACACCTAGAACATTAGAACGCACACCTAGAAGACTAGAACACACACCTAGAAGTCTAGAACACACACCTAGAGCATTAGAACACACACCTATAAGACTATAACACACACCTAGAACATTAGAACACACACCCACAATACTAGAACACATACCTACAATACTAGAACACACACCTAGAACACACCTAGAAGACTAGCACACCTATAAAGACTAGAACACACACCAGGAACATTAGATCACACACCTAGAAGACTAGAAAACACACCTAGAACATTAGAACGCACACATAGACGACTAGAACACTCACCTAGAACATTAGAACACACACCTAGAAGACTAGAACACACATAGAACATTAGAACCCACAGCTAGATGATTAGAACATACATCTAGAACATTAGAACCCACAGCTAGATGACTAGAACATACATCTAGAACATTAGAACACACACCTAAAAGACTAGAACACCTAGATTTGATTGCATTATTATTAATAATAAACTATACTTTAATGTTCTATTAATGTGTATATCTGAATGAATTTGCCCTTGTGAAAGCACTTTGTATGCGAATTTGAAAATTGCTTTATAAATAAAATACTAAATCGACACAAATGTCCTGGATTTGGCTTGTGTGTGCGGGTTATTGCATTGAAGTTTGCGTTTCGCCTTCTCAAATCACCTGGGACTCACGTGGCGTCAGTCAATGTCAATTACTCTTACTTGGGACTCCTGTCGCGTCTGTTAATGCTACAATTGACAGACCACTCTTATTTAACTAATTTACTAAATGCTTTAAATCTTTCTGATGTGTAAGTACGGCACAATATGAAAATTATTATACATAGTATTAATGCTAAATTTTGTTTGCCTACCATCACCTATTGATGTACTGATATATGAACAGGTGCAGCACATCTGACAAGATGAATCAGACACAGGTGGAATTAACGAGACTGGCTACACAGTTCAGGGAGTGACGAGTTTAACATGCTCTCCTTCAGATAATAATGAATGATAAAAAATATATATATATA
>JAODOY010001904.1:0-12485 GCA_025399855.1 Forbesichthys papilliferus
CCCTCCCCTGAGACCACTTTGCCTTGGGAGACCCTACCAGGAGCACAAGGCTCCAGACAACACAGCTCTCAGGATCCAGCTCAGTAAAAAAAAAAAAAATAAATAAATAAAAAAGCTATTTCTATTCAATTTAGCTTTTAGCTAGCTTGTAACTGCACTACTCTGCACTGCTAAACTGCTACAGAAAATTATCTGTTGTCTAATTTAGTATGCTGTAATTTAATTTTTTAACTTTATTTTAGGTATGTCATTTCAGTATCATATTATGGATTTTTATTAACCATTCATAAACCTCTTATTTTGCTAAAAATACAAATATCATGGAAGGCCCAGTTGCCATACCAGAAAAAATACCTGTGGCAGGCCCATTTGTAACAGTGATCAATTTATTTTCAAACTAGTATTATGCTTTTGCAAAGTTATGATGTGGAATCATCTGATTGGTGCCAAGAAGCAGCTTACTGTACTCATTTTAAAAGAAAGTGTGTGCAGTGTGTGTGAAATCACGTTTGCTTCCATTGTCACACAAGGGCATTGCAGACTGCTACAAAGTGCACAAGATCATGTCCGCACAAAACCACCTTCTCAGTGAAAGCATCTGTGCAGAGGCCTGCACTGAATCAGACTCTGATGCTGAGTAAATTACTTCAAGAAGGTCACTGGTTGACATTTATACTGAAAAACCAGTGCCATAAAAAACTGGACTTTATCAGCAGGGATTCAGAGGCTGAAGCTGGACTCAGACGTCATTGGTCTTTGATCAAATCACACAACGTTCTCAAGACAGGCACGTGAAAACAACTTTGTACCTGATTTGCAAGCTCATGGAGGGGTGCCCATCAAAAAGAACATAAGAGGACTCCCTGAATTTATGGCTAAATAAAGCTATGTGTGTTGCTGTTCACTTTCTGAGTGGTGGATAGCAGAGGTTGTGCTTTCCTAGATATGAAAATCATGAACCATATTAAAATGTTAGTTTTAGAACATTTTGGGGGTCTCTTGACTATGGATGGAAAAATCTGAAAATACACCAGCCTCATCTTTTAATATGTCATTAGATGAAAACACACCTCTCTGCACACCTGACTGGACCATGATTGTACATATTTTAATACATGATGTTTGTTTATAATAACTGGTGCATGACATATTCAGCTATGACAAATGTAAGTTTTATTGTGCAGGTGCTTTAGACAAAAGCATCTGCTAAATGCTGCGAATCTAATTTGGCTAATTTATGTCACATACACATACAGTAATGTTCAGAGTAAATACATTCTTTATTATTTTACGGTATATGCCAAGATTCTTTGCCAGATTATTTTAAAGGCAGAGTTAGTCATTCTTGAGAATGCTTGCTAACAAACTTCCTCAGAAGCTCTGCCCCACACATTGGAACACATTGCAAAGCCAAGAGCAATCGGTGTTCGCCACTTTGTTTATGTTCCTATTAACAGAGCCGGGGCTGTGAGGTGAAGGAGGGATGGAGAGAGAAAGACAGACTTTATTTCCCCATGGGGAATATGTCTTGGACACAGTGCAGAATCTGCTGTTACAGACAGACATGCATACATGCAGACAGACAGACTTACAAGTACATCCCAAAAATCAAATTATTTATTGGTCAGTATAGAAGTACCTGATTATTTTTAAGCACACACAGAGAATGGTAAGTTAGCGAAATGCGAGGAGATATTTGATGTACGGTATATGACAATATGTATATTACTGTAGCTTTAATAGCTGACTATACATTTTAGACCAAACTAAACAATAAAAATAAAACATATTTTACCAAGGTTTTTGTGAAGATGACAATTATTCACACATGCACATTCATGGTTTTGTTCTTTAGCATATACAAGAGGTAACTTGGCAGAATAGAAGAATGTGCAGCCAGCTATAGCATGTTGTCATGGCAGCTGTGATTTATAGACCGGCCTTTCAGTATAGCATGGAGGCATGGTGGGCTCCAAACCCCCCAGGATTATAACAGTCAAGCAACCCAGCAGGAGGGTGGGTCACTTCAACAGCCATTGGCGACAGCGTTAATAATTAGACAAATGACACACACACACACACACACACAGATGATAATGCACAAACTGCACAATTATTCAGAGGTTCTAAAACACGATAATTAGCAAGACTACATATTAGATTTCAACAATTATGCCTGCATTCTTATTAACAGCAAATATGCAGGTCTGTTAGTATATCTTGCTCCAGACATTTTGAAAGACTACATAGATCATACTCCTTCATTACACAGCTATTGAAAATCGCATCTGATGTCATATGAATAGACAGCATGTGGCCAATGGGAGCATAGCATTTCCCAACCATCTCGGCCAATGCTGTGTGTTGCATTGTAATGTGACACGCCTCACTCCATTTTAGAAAAGACAACAAGGGTTTTAATGAATGCTAAGGAGGCTGAACAAAGTTCTTAAAGTAGGCCTGTCATGATCAACATTGGACAACACCCCTCCAGAACCTTTTTCTCTCCAGCTGTACTTGTGGCCAAACGACAACCAAAAAGTACAAACGAAGAAATTAAAGATGAAGTCAGTCGTGTGTGAGTCTTAAGCCTGCCCTGCACGCTTGTGTGCATTGGTGTGTTGTGCGTTAGTACCTGCCAGACCCACCCAAGCAGAGCAGTGGTGGTCAGAATGTTGCCTAGAATCACACAGGCGAAAGGAGATAACGCAGAAGTTAATTCTAAGAATGCTGAGTCCCGAGCCAAACGGCAGCTTCGAGAAGGAGTCTAAGCTTCTCATTGAACTGGCTACTCGTCTAAGTGCCAGCCTGCCTCCTCCTCTTGTCTAGTCGCAGCTAAAACAGTGTGGGCCTGTAAGCGACAGAGAACGGTCACAGAAGTCAAGCATGTTAGAGATAGTGAGGTTACACAATCAAAATTAATCAAATGTAAGTTTGCAAAAGGTAGAGGGAGAGCCAGAAGGCCCCTGGGCATGCGCAGACACAGAGCTGTGTGTGACACACGCACACAAACACACACACACGCGCAAACCATCAAACAAACTGCTGCTCAGAAAAATATATACGAGGAGCCGATTGGGAATCAACAGCAACGAGTGAACGTGTTTGCCTTGAATGTTAAGAGTTTCTTAAGGGAGATTCTGGCTGCTTCTGATCATTTCAGGGACAAGTACACCACTCGAATTTGGCAGCCTCTCGGCTCTGGCGCTGAGTAGTGCAGCTATCTGGCTGACAGTTAAATAAAGCCTGTGTGTGTGTGCGTATGTGCGTCTTCTACGCTTGCGTTTCCATCCAGTTACAACGGGCGTATTGATTGGAGAGTGGAGATTCATCCCTCAGGTCATATCGTGTGTGAAAGCTTTGTCCACCATGCCTTGTGTCTTCCTTGTCTGCGACTGACAGACACGGAGACTAAGAAGGGCCCATAGGCGGGCTGAATTATTGCCTGGCCACCTCCACCCTTGGCAGGGCGGGCGCTGGTCCAAGTCCTGAGCGGCTACAGTTGCTGTCACAGTAAATAACGCCAGCGGCAAAGATATTTAACTGACTGCTGTGCGCTCCCATAAATTCTCCCTCTTAACAATTATTGATTAAATGCTTTCTCCTTAATAATGAAAAGGCATAAATCTATTTAGAAGAACACAAGGTACGTAATCTAATCAGAGCTGCATATGCCTGTTGCAAAAGGAGGCTTAAAAAACCAAAGGATGAATATACTTTTATGAAAATAGATTAATAATGAAGAATTAGCCTATATATCGGACTATGAAGGTCACAAAAGAAAGGGGAACATGCGTGGACTGGGAGGGTTCTGCATCTGCAACCCATATAGCTGTTTGTAATCAGCAGGCCCATTACTCAGAGAAGCCTGCAAAGGACTTATTGATCCAGCCGCTGTTTTTCTTCACACAAAAAAGACAAGTTCACCAATGTGTGAGAGAGCAGGGTAATTTAGAGAGGGGCTGTGGTCCTCATGCATGCAACAACTGATTAGTGCTGATGTGTTATTCAAGCCCAGATCTACACCAGTGGCCTAGCAGGTTAGATTCCCAAGCGGCAGTGAAACACTATAGAAATATATATAGAAAGATAAACAACATTGCAGTATCTGTAATTCTGCCTTCATTCCTCAAAACACACCATTCATTCCTGTGACTATGTGAACGAAGAAGTGTATGTGCTGACGCCAAAGCTATCATACATACAGTCCATCCACATATCAAAGCTAACATTATCTGTTTGTTACATACAGTCATGTGGCTACAGGATATCTGTAAAGAAACTAGCTACAGGATATCTGTAAACAAACTAGCTACAGGATATCTGTAAACTAACTAGCTACAGGAAATCTGTAAACAAACTAGCTACAGGAAATCTGTAAACAAACTAGCTACAGGAAATCTGTAAACTAACTAGCTACAGGATATCTGTAAACTAACTAGCTACAGGATATCTGTAAACAAACTAGTTACAGGATATCTGTAAACCTGCTCCACCACACATTTAGTTGTACAGTGCATAAAATCACTAGGCGTCATGGTTCATTTTAGCATAAATGTAACTATTAACACACATTTAGTCAATGAGGATAATGGGATTCCGCTGCTGCTTGAATTGCTTATCTGGAAACAACCATTCAGCGAAATGGCTACATGTACTAGTCTCAACAAGTAGATTTTTAACTAACAATGAGCTAACAAGGAAGTTGGACTCAAAGGGCAGTTATTCAACCACAGATTTTAAAACATTTTGAAAAGACAAGATCAAAAGTTAAGTACACATATCGCCACGGTAGCTCAATCTTGTAATGTGTCCGCAAGGCCCAGCATACTTTAAGGTGATTAGATTAAATAAGGCTGTCATTTCCAGTCGCAGGTATTATTCACAAACTGAATTAGAATGAATTACCGAGGTGGTGATACAGGCCTTCATAGATCATGCATGGCCTTGTCAACGACAGAGGACTAACCCCCGGTCTGGGAAATATAGCTTTTTACCATCTTGTGTCAATTTTCCCTTCCCTTCCTCTTTAGTTACTCAGCTGAGAAGAAGCCACTGTAACATGATTCTGTGTAATTATCAGCAAATTGGAATAATGGCAAACTGAGGCCAAGATACAAGTGACCTTCCCATCTTGGAGCTTCACTTTAACAGCTGCCCCCTCATTGGACCAGTGGACTTGCTGCCGTCCCAGGGGTCGAGCAACTCTAGACATGCTTTCATCGCCGTAAGTCTAAAGGCTAGCATCCTCCAGGTGTATAAGCTGACAGCACGAACCACGACACGACAAAGAGAGACTAGTCTCGAGGAAGGGGTTTGTCAAAAATTGAGTCCACTGAACTGTACAGACCATGACTCATTTGCATGTCTTACAAAAGGGTATACACAAACTGGACTGAAACAGGTTATATAAAACCAAGGTACACAGTAGAAGCAAATAGCAATTAAGGCAAATACTGCCTACTGTCATTATATTGTAATTGCTGTTGTGAGTGGAATAACATATTTACATTGTACTGTTTCTTTGAAAATGTCCAGTATTCTCTGTAAATGTAATTAATGCAAGCTAAGCCAATAGTTTGCAATTTCAGCGAATATATGTAATCATATTTTTTTAAACGTGACCTTTTCACGCAAATTAATCGTACATAAACAAGACGTAACATAATCTCCATTCTAAAAGGTCCAAAATGCCATGGTAAATTAAATATGGAGCATTGCAGAATAGTATCTCTTGTCCGCAATAACCGCCAAGCTAAGAGCCCCTCAACAACGCTGGCATCCCCCAAAAGACCTTTAAGGGCCCCTGCTGTGTCAGCAGACATTTTGGTGGATGCTGGACTTTAATCACAGAAACACACGTAAAACCAATCAATGAGACCTTCCAGGATGTGGGAAAGGAGGTCAGGGATGTGGTCAATGGTGAGTTGAGATATGGATCAGTGATCTTCAGCCATTAGCCCCCCACAACCCCACGTCAACTCCCTCAACGTTTGGCGATTGGCACAGTAAACATCTTCCTTTCCATTGTTGATACACTGCAAATAATGTCAGTCCGTTAGTTGTTGATCTTTTCACATTCAGGTGTACAATTCTGGCAGTATAAAATTCCTTCTTAAACTGTGTTTCCAAGTGCTATTCTGTAATTATGTGATCGGTGTGCTGGATTATTAGTTGACTGCAATCCTACACAAACGCTAACAAAGTACTACGGCAGGCCTCAAACATTACAATCAAACTTCAATACATAAATTAAACAAATTAAAAACGAAGGCCTTTTCATTTTACTTAGGGTTGTGGTTAGCTACAAAATGAAGAGGGAAAAGTAAGAGGAGTGAAAGTAACAAATTGAAAATTGAGAATTGCGATTTTAAAAATTGAGAATTTTAAAATAACAAATTATCAAGTTACAGCATGTAATATTTGTTACTAATTCAACATTTAATTGATATTTAAAAACAATGTATTAACTTAAAATATTCAAACAGAGGACAGTTGTTACCACAAATAGTACACAGGTCAGTTTAAAACATTTGAAAATTTTTGAGCATTTTCCTTTCATTATAAAATGAGGTGGCCAAGTGCACACTAGACATGCATGTTCAAGTTCACTAACGTGATTTGTCTACCATCTGAGGAAGAAGTCCATATCAACAGAGAGTGACCTCGTTCTGCAGTGACAAAAAGAAAGGCTTTTCAAAAGCCTGGGAGCACAGGGATTGGGTCATCTTTGGAGAGAGGGGAGGAAGTAGGGCAAGGGCACATTCACCCATCACGTAGCTTTCCTAGTCAAGAGGAAAATAGACATTTAAAACATTTACATTAAAATATTTATTCAAGTCATTCTAAATCTGAAGCATGTAATGAAAGAGTCCATCTAAAATTGAGGTCTAATTTCCCTTGTTGGCCCTGTCGAAATACTTGAATACTTGAATGAATTTCCTAACCATAGGGGGCACTGTTCTGTATCTGATCCCACCCACTGGGGACAGGCGGGGGCATTTTCCCTAAGGAAGCACATAGTGTATTGCACATTGCGTAGTCTAATGTCTTTAGTCAACAGCAAACTCATTTCCCACAGATTTCCACGTATTTCACTAATCTCCAAAATGGGTATCATGACACAAAATAAAATACATAAAAACAAATTAAACATGAAACATAGTCAAAGAAAAAGTATTCTATCCAAACATTTCACTGGGTGGGATGAAATCACATTCCTGTAGAATTATTCCCATAGCCTGCTCTGGTCACCCTGGCAGATAACCCGGGGCAGACCTCGCTATCCTTCTCTAGAGTTATCCTCTGCAGAGTGGATCGTTCTGGTTCGCTAGCCAGTAGCCACTGAGCCTATCATAGCCCAGACACACACACTCAACATGACACAGTAACCAACACAAACAGTGACACATCCTCACACATAACTGATTTAAGATGATTTAACACTTAAACGGCTGGAGGCCAAATATAGTTGACAGACAAACAAAAAAACAATAAGCAACAACACAGAGAACAACAGGCAGATTTTCAGACTGGAACCTTCCATCAATAGCACACAATAAAACAGGCAGTTGGTTCTCAGTTGGTATACAAGTTAGAATGGATCAATAGCAGATATGTTAGATACATTAAAAAAGACATTCCACCAACATACTTTAGCCTACTGAATTTTACACAATTGAATCCACCTTTTCTGTTCTAATGCTCTATTTGCATACCAAAACATATGCTGTACTTCCATACAGTACTAGTCTAGTCATAGTTCATCTAGTAGATGTATTGTTATAATTGTTAACCATCAAGGGCTGCTCACTAAGGTTTATCACTAAGAATTGTTTCCAAAGTGGAAATAAAATGGTCTCAAATAGTCTTAAAATCTAAGCAAAAAAATGTATTAGTGTTAATGGTGCTGATTATGATTATAAAATAAAAATGCAAACGCAAAAACATGCCCATGCATTATGCCACTTTCACATATAATAGGGTAAAAACAAAATGGGTTAGATAAGGTGTTTGATTTCTTTTGTTCACACCAGACTTACATAATAGTGAAGCAGGTCAAATGTTTGCAAATGTTGAAAGATGCATACACCTGTCTTACCCCCATTTACCCAATGTTTTGTGTGTATAAACCTTTATAAATGTGGTCCCAGATCTTTGGCTCACCAGCAGAATGGGCAAACACATTTTCTCAAGGAACTATTTTACGCACACAAACTAAAAAACAATAACACATACAGCTGTATTAACATTCAATATTCCTTTGATGCTCCACCAGTACACTTCACACATGGAACATTTGAACAAGCTCCGTTCTCTCCAGGGAAAAATTACAACTAGCCAGATAGAACCAATTTGACACAGAAACTACACAGTACCTAAGCCAACTATAATCCCTTTTCCCCTTTCCACACATTCATTCAGCTCTTCTCCACACTGCAATATTGATTTCAAATGACATCATAATAGCCTCAGCTAAATTATGACAGAGGTCAAATTAGAATGTAATCATCTCTATTTTCCTCTGTCCCCCTTCAGGGGGAAATAAATAAACATTATGTTGCAGACCATGTTATGGTTATGCGAAAATTATGTCTCAATTTTTCTACAGTTGGTGAGATTGACAAAGGAAAAAATAAGCCTGCTAACATGATATTACGAACATGTAGAATAAGGGAGCGAAGCAATAACGCATGCAAAAATGCCTTCTTTGCGCACAAATTAAGAGTCTTCAAAAACATTGAAGCATTGTTTTATTGTTAAGTGTTTGGGAAGGGAAGGGAATTCATAAAGATTGTCAGCAGAATATTCAGGTTCATAGAAACAGAAAACAATTCAGCATTCCAGAACCATAGGCATGACCACAGCTTTGGTGGTTAAATGCACCTTTATAGAACTTTCCCAATGCAAGCAAGGTGTCCATGCATTATAAGCAACATGTTGATGCGTACAATAGCGGACTAAAGAGCGTGTTTGTGCAATCAGAAATACTTTGGAGGAGAAATTCAAGTGAATTGGTTTAAGGCAGAAAGGCAGAGACCTTGGCTGCGTGGTTCTTCACGCCCATGTTCCGCCATGCCGGCTGTCCTGTTCAGACAGACAACAAGTAAGTGATGTGTACACAGTCAACAAGTACTTAATGTTTGGAGAGTCACTTGGACATCTTCAAACAGACAAGAAGTGAATACTTTGATGCAGAGACCCCTTAGCGTGACATGGCCAAAGACACCAGAACCAATTGCCTCTGCAACACAAACTCAGTACTGAACTCAAAAGTTAATTCTTGCCATGGCATAGTAATCGATTGCTAGCTGCAAACGTCATGCTTGCCTGAATGCAAGCTGGCAAATTGCCATCTCTTCATAAGTCTGATCAGAGCACAGATTGAGTTGCAGCAGAGAGGGAGAGAGACGCCATCTTGGTCGGCAACAGTCCAACACCATGACATGCAATGAAACAAACCACTGGAGAGGTCATACCTTATCACAACATGGAAACAGGATATGGACAGGATATGGACATGATATGAATGGTGCTGGAAGACGTTTTGCCCCCCAAGGACAATCGTATATAAAGGAAAAACAACATGGCTGATACTACTGGTATTAAAAAGTTTCTAATGGAATTAACAAGTTACTGTGTATCAGAACGTCTAATAAAGGCTTAAAATATATCCAGTGAACTGCTCTGGTCTTGCTTTTGACTTAATAGTTATGTACTTATATAAGTTTCAGATAATGAGAACAGCACATTAGGCTTGATATTATATGGATGCTTGTCAACAGACTGCCTGGAACTAGATGCACTGGTTGATCGATTAGAGTTGTGGCTTGTGAAACATTTCAAAAGGACAATTATTCAAATGCTATAGGGACAACTCTGCAGACTTTGTTGACCTTGATGTTCAGCCAAATCTTCTATCGTTTCCTCCAACATAGCCAAAAGAACTATACTGTGCTCATCCCATTTCCATTATAACTACTATCAACCAATAGTTACTTAAAGTAATAACAACCATAAATAACGTGGCTTGCTAAAAGTTTGAAGTAATCTATTGCATGCTTACCGTCAAATTAGATGAGTAAGAATGTATTAAAGGAATGAAGGTGGTAGCATTCTATTTCCAAGACATAACCTGACAGCGGCAGGTGTGTTCAACCCACAGATTATATAGCACTGGTCGACATTATCAGGCACAATTACACCACCAAACATAAGCTGTGAAGCTGTGCTCTCATTTCCTTCCGACAGCGTGAGAATGTCACAGTACAGCCTGGACCTATTTTCTCCCCCATCACATAGAATATGTCTGTATTTGAAGTCCGTTTAAACTAAGGGTATAGCAAACCCTATGATCATTCTGATCTGATTTTAGAAAGTGGGAACCAAAGTGTGGAATTCAAATGTAAAGTTTAGATGTGGTTAAGGCATTAAATTTACATGTATACAACAGATTACCTTTTTAGATAGTGAGATCAAGAGCAGGATCTATCAAAATGAGAACTGAGGCATTCAGACATGCCATTATGGTGGTATACTGTAGTGCCATCTTTGCCTTAGCACTTAGCAGGAGATTATGTGCTTAGATCATTTATTTCCATTTTGATAAGCTAAATGCAGGGAAGCATGCCAATTAACTTTATTATCAGATGGGAAATTAACCCCTCATTGAATGATAACACAAGTGCATCTGACATCTTCTCAACTGTCCTGTACATTTAGATACAAAAATAGAAATACTTTAGAGAAACATTTACACTAATGTTTTGCCTACAAATGTTAAAATGCATGCACCATTTGTGTTTGTCTTACTAAGACCTAAGGCTAGTCAATAGAAAAGTATTAATTAAATCACAGCCTAACGTTTATTTCTATTTTTGAGCCTTCATAATAAGGGTTTTCGTAACTCAGGACTGTATATTCAAGTGTATATACAATTGAGTATATTCAAGTTTATATATAATTTATACAAATGAGTAAATTAGTTCATTAATAAATTAAATCAATTAAATTGATGAATACCAAGAAGGCATATACACCTTTACCCGAATTCAACTAATCTTCTAGCAGCCTATAATGGCTACAGTTGCTAGCACTGTTGCTGGCGTATTATGGCAAAAGAACATAAGCTATTATGTCAAAATGTTAAAACTATATAAAAAGGTTTTAGATACAATATGCTAAACATTAAAATACAACATTTAAAAAACAACTTTTTGTAAAGATATCGTTGAGTAATTGCATCCTGTACTGAGAATTACATCTCACTAGTGTTAGGAATTCCAGAACTTCTGTGCAACCCGGATATTTGATTCTCGTTCAGTGTAAAGAACCAAATCTTTAAATTCATTTTAGTTATTGGTTCTTTTGAGTCTCTGTTGCTCAAGCTGGTGTCACGTGAGCAAAGAACCGAAGAGCCAGATCATTTGATTAGTCTGATTCATAATGATTCCTCGTCACGTAGACTAGTAAGGATGTCGCAGTTATTAATATTGCATCTGTTCGTTGGCTCACCATAATAAGCGTTGCACTTTTGCGCTAATAACTTGCTAGTTCGAAACCAGAGCTTGACAAAATTTTACATTTAGAAATGTTTTGCTTAGTGGATAAATTATTGTTGATTATGTCAGTGCCTACAGTACTTGCAGATTGCTAAATAGCAACAAATTAAGGATAAACTTTACATAGTGAGGGAATAATTTGAGTCTCTTGCTCAGGCTGCTGGTGCACGTGATCAAAGACCCAAAGAATCATAGCCTGTGTTTTTTGAGTCCTGACTCCTGCTCCCGACTAAACACTACATCTCACTCCCTTCTGTGTGTGTTGTAATCCAAGCTCCTCTGCTCTTTTTCATAGCCAGTCTGGCCGTGCATGCATGTTAGTGCATGTGTGGACCACATGGCAATTGTTTTAATCTCAGATGCTGTGGTATCTATTGGCATACAATAGCATACATAATTCATACATTTATCCTATTTCGAAACCACTCCTTTATCCTAAAGTATGGCAGTTATAACCGATAATAAATGTCTCTGTCTGACAGTGATCATTTGTACTGGTTATAACTGGTTCAACACAGTGTATGCCACAAAATGGAATATAACGGTTACACCGGAAGCCTTGTGGGGTCCCTGTGGGCCTTGATAGAAATTGCCTATATACTTCATATTGATATAAAGCCCTTCAATTCAGGAGCACTTAACAGCGGGTGTCATTTCTACCCTCTTGCCGGCACTGGCAGCAGCCCTGCACCTCCCCAACCCCCAACAGCTAAATTAGCCCTTGCAACCCAGCACCAGATCTGCTCCCCAACTCCAGATGTGGACCCCTACCATGGCTCGCTTCTCTCACTGATCTACAGCCTAGCGCTACAACATCACTGTCACCTGTCAATCAATCAATCGTTAATTATATAGCACTTTTTATACAAATTCATGTAACACAAAGTGCTTCACACTACGTCATTAAAAACAATTCAAAATGAG
>JAODOY010001907.1:0-12483 GCA_025399855.1 Forbesichthys papilliferus
TTACCTTTCCCCCCTCTGCCCCCTCTAATGCTGTTATCACTGCTAGTAGCTCTGCTAGCTGAGCTGAGGGTTTACCTATTACTATTTCTGTTTTGTCTACCTCAAAGCCGTGTTCTGTTCGTCTGACCACTGCCAATGCTGCCTTTAACCCTTCTGGGTGCCTGTAACAACAGCCATCTGTGAATAGGGTGTCGTCCGCGTCGGTCAGTGTTTCTGTCTTTAAATCCTCCCTGACTTTTATTTCCCTTACTGCTCTTTCCTGGCAATGGTGTGGTTCCCCTTCAACCAGGTGATCTGCCATGTTAATGCCTTTGTGAGTAAAGGTAATGTTGGGGGCCCCTAGGATTTTGTCAAGATTTACATAGGCTACTATACTATGTGTTGTTAGTACTGTGATTGCGTGGCCCATGACAATGTGTGCAGATTTTTGCAAAATGTTTGCAACTCCTGCTGCATGTCTGGTGCATAGTGGGTGTCTGGCTTCTACTGGATCTAGTGTTAAGCTGACATAAAGTAACACCTGCCTGCCTCCCCCTGTTGGAAGTTTTATACTGGGCTCCCAGCAAGGCTCCGTAAGGAATCCTGCTTTTGACCCTCGCACCACCAGTTTGCGGTTTTTATTACTTTGCCCTTCAACAAAAGCTATTCGATTCACTTCTCTGTTTACAGCGGATCCTCGTCCGTTTGTAAAATGGCTCCCGCGAGCCTTTGAACTTCGTTTCCTAGTTATTCTTCTATTTATTCCAACGCGTCCCTAACCAATAAACATTTTTCCTATACTCACAAACTGATAACTTCCTTAGATGTGCGACCTAAATCCCTGTGTTCATTTTTGATACAAGCTTTTGCAACACTTAAGCTTCCTTTTAAGATATCTATCTTATTTTAATAATGACAATTATACAATTTAGGTTGAGACTTTTGTTATTTTTGCTATATCTGGGAAGGGAACCCAGACGACTCATGAAAAGTACATCCAAGCGCACCCTCTGTGCATAAAAACATGTTCTTTTTATACAGTTCTTCCATCAGAGTGTAACCAATCAAAACAGTTCTGTATGTTTGCCACACCTGCCCTGCTGTGGTATTTCCCGTCTGGGCAGGCTTCCAATGTCTGACCACACGGTTATAATTATTCCAGCCTTCCCCCTATATTTCGGTGTCAGCTTGACAGTCAACGTTTTAGGGAGTATTTCCTGTGTGTGCCTCAGAGCCTGGTACTTATCTTTGCAGGTGTAGTTCAAATAGTTTTTGTTAGTAGTACATTACTTGCCCACAATGTAATCCAAAAATGAATATTAAATCAAATTTGAGTCTTCTGATCAAATGATTCCTGCCTACTCGGTCCTACTAGACCCAAGCTTGGGATGTCCGTGTTAGGGTTCCATGTCCAGCCAAGAGTCCAGGAACGGTTTCTGTAAAAGTATTGATCAGACCACTCTGTAAAGTGTCTTGGGATCAGAATTTTAGTATTAGAATTTCCACGAATACTGTAATTACAAATGTCAATCATCAGGCTTTTACTAAGGTTTTATTGAAAATTAGGTTATTCATTCCAAATATCAAATTAATTTTCCAACACGAATCAGGTATTCTTACACCAATTTTTTCTGAAAAAGCACCCCATTAACTGTCTGTGCTTTTTCTGAAACATCCACTGTCCACAGTAATTTACCATACACAAACATTGCATCATGTGTCTCATAGGAGTACAACAGAATGCGTCATCTCCTGGAACAATTACACCCCCTTAACCAATTGATCAAATGTTTCTGATATCCCATCAATAGCTTCCTGTTTTCATGGATACTGCTTCTAGTGTGGTAGGGTCTATACGATGATTTATGCATTATTACCATAGGAATTGTTTTTGATTAGACCTACGTCAGCGACGCCTTGTGAAAAAAGTGTATCAGGAACGTCTTGCAACAATTCGTCGTGTTCCTGAGTTAGGCCATGGAATAATGTGTTGTTGGTGTTATCTGAACATCACATACTAGCCTGTTGTTCTGCCACATGCTTTGTCTATACCGTGTTCCCGTTGTCTCGGTGTCCCCCAAACGTTAGTTTCCAGTGCTTCTAGAAACAAATGAGCATCCTGCCATACACTATTTCTAGGTTCAGACAGAGACATGTGTGCGGGTTACCTCGACTTGTAGAATGCCTGCTGTTCTTTGGTCAACTGGACATGGGCCGCTGTGAAGCCTTCATCTGACCAGAAGAGATTACTTAGAGAAAGAATTTGGTTTATCATTTCTGTAAGGAATTGCTCATCATAAGTCTCACAGACACCTGGTGTGTGTCTGTAGTAAAAGGTTCAATTCGTGATACAAATGTTTGTTTGTTCTGATCTTTACTTTAAGCCTAATCTACCAATACAATGTTAACCTTAAGACCTCGGTAGTTGGATCCAAGCTCCACCAATAGTTTGGCTGTCCGTGGTGAAGGATAGCCAATCCCATTGATGTCACGACCCAGCAAATTCACTGGACAAACACTGGACACCACAAAGCTTGCTCTTATGCTTTTATCAGTGACAGGGTCTTTAATCAGTGTCAATGTTGTTGTAGCCTACCTGCAGGACATTCCTGCAAAGAGTCCTGTCCTCTCAAAACAATGCTCCCTAAATTCCATCAGTATGTTGACTTTGCAACGAGAGGGGCAAACGTGCTTGATCTTGTTTACACAAACATCCCAGGTGCATACCGGGCGGAGCCTTGCCCCCACCTTGGCTACTCACACATCACCACATCTCTGTTATGCTAATTCCAGCATACAGACCGCTCGTCAGATGCACAAACCCGCTTCAGAAGCAGGTGAAAACCTGGCCAGTAGGAGCCATCTCTGCTCTGCAGGACTGTTTTGAGTTACTGACTGTCACATGTTTAGGGAGGCTGCAACATATGGCGATAAAACCAACTTGGAGGAATACACAGCATCAGTGACCAGCTACATCAGGAAAGAGCATTGATGATGTCACTTTCTCCAAGATCATTACAACACGCTCTAACCAGAAGCAGTGGATGACTGCGGAGGTGCGCACGCTGCTGAAGACTAGCTAGGGCTAAACTGTCCCGGGCAATCAGAGAGACTAAGCGCGCACACGCCCAGAGAATCCACAGCCACTTCCAAGACAGCGGTGACATGCGGCGCATTTGGCAGGGCATCCAGGCCATCACCAACTACAGAAACACATCTGTTGCCTGTGACAAACACGCCTCCCTTCCAGAT
Source organism: Forbesichthys papilliferus (assembly GCA_025399855.1). Lineage (NCBI taxonomy): Eukaryota > Metazoa > Chordata > Actinopteri > Percopsiformes > Amblyopsidae > Forbesichthys > Forbesichthys papilliferus. The sequence continues at coordinate 3,232 of JAODOY010001907.1, forward strand.
GCGCTGAACGACTTCTACGCTCGATTTGAAGTGCAGAACGACGTGGCGAGGAAGACCACCCCTCCTCCCAACCACCAGGTCTTTGTCTCACCACGTCAAGTCAACAAGAGTCAACAACTTGTCTCTGAATGTCGACAAAACAAAAGAGATGGTTGTTGACTTTAGGAGAGCACAAGGTAAACACCCTCCGCTGAACATCGACGACTCCTCTGTTAAGATTGTTTTGTATTGTCCCGTACTTTTTGCACACGTTTTTACCTATATAAAATATCTAGGTATTTTATTTAGTCTGTGTAGTCTCATGTGTTTCTGTGTTTGTCGTATGTTGTTTTATGTAGCACCATGGTACTGTACTAACTGTATATGATTAAAACGATAATAAAAACTATTTGACTTTGACTGAGGCGGCCTGTACACTTAGTCGTCTCGGATAATCTGTTTAATACCTCGCGGTGTATCTGATGATGTAATCACTGATCAGCAAGCACCTGCCTTGCACAGGAAAATTACAGGCTGTCCATTAACATTCAACTCAATACAAGATTTGGTTTCGTGTAAATGCAGTATTTCTACAGGAACTAATTCCATCTTATCGTCTGTGTCTAAGTCGATATGTTAGCTGCTCCCTTGTTTTTGCATGTCCAATTTGGGTATTTGACTATCCTTTAGTCATAAGTTTATTGTTATGAGTTAGGTCACAAAACAATCCCTCCTGTTGCTGCTCTGTGTTTTGTGTGTGCTCTTATCTGACTTGACCTGTCTATTCGGCTGACCTTGAAAATGCCCAGGCCTCTTAACATGATTTGCAGAATCTAGTACTGTGACCATTTGTCCTACAATTAAAACATTCACGTGTTTCCTCTTCTACAAATAGCTTTTCAGCATGTATAGCATATGTCTTCTGTTTAGCCAAAGTTTCTCCCTCATAGCATATAAGGTGAGTTCTTACATAACTTTGAATAGGTGCCTTTAAACCTCTGATGAATGCTGGTTTAAGTGATTCTGTTTAAGTTTAAATCTTCCTTTGGCTCTGGAGATGCGTCAAAACCACTGTTTTCATTAAAACTGTACTACTCTCTCGATTTTGCTATAATTAGCCTGGCATGTTTGTAATCCGGTCTGGGAATGGTCTTGGGGGCAAAACCAACTGTAGCGACGATATCTCTCCTGCAGTTAGATGGAACGCATAAGGGGGGTGGGTGGAAAAGGTTATGTAGCAATGGCATCTGTCTGTTGTATGACACCTCTCCATTTCTTCTCTCTGCTGTCTCGCCCCCACCCTTGCATCCTCTGTCTTTTTTTCAATCCCTTTATTTCTGCCTGGCTTCCTCTTGCCCATTAACAGGGCTTGTAACCCCTTCTTTCTGGCTATCTAGTGTGCCATTAAAGCCATATTTGGTTTTCCAAACTTTTGAAAACTCCACATTCCTAGGGTCTTTTGAATGCATATATTTATGATCACCAGGCTCAGCTGGGAAAACCACCTGTTTTCCCACTTTAAAAGGCACAGGTTTCCTGCTGTCTAAGCTAGCTTTATGGTATTTTAATACACAGCTTTATAATAAATGCCGTCCTCATCTGGACCACAACCAATATATGCAACAGTTTTACACTTTACAATTCTATTTACCCCTGACATAACTTATACTGAGTAATTTAGTTCCCCTGGAAAATATTATTATTTTGAGAGTTTCTTAAATGGGCAGTTTGCAACACTGTATTCATAAATACACACATCGACAACATAGAGACAAATACGCAGACAAACCACCATCCCACTAAAACACACACTTGCTTATGAGTTAGCATTTACCATGTACTCACAACAAACACAAATACATTTATCGCTCCGTAAACTTGTCCGGAGAGAAATCCTGTTCTCTACTTCTTCAAAATAACCTTCTAGCAATACAGACAATATCAAGTATGATCTCATCCGGGAACGACCCAGGCATCTCAGTATGTACTGTATATAGAAATCACGGGTTACTTTTTCCAAGACAACCCCAAATCTTAAGTCAACAGACCTGCTGTCCTCACTTTCTCATACTCATTTTTGGCTTGTTCTCGACTCCCTTACTTCGTCTTAAATTCTAGGGTTAGCCTAACCCTAACACACTCAAAATTGGTACCTCTTCTTCACTTATATTACCCTTAAAGCTATCTCAATTGGACCAACACAGGATTTCAAACGGCTTAGCAACAGATGCAACACTGCACGGGGTAGCACATACGCACATACACACCAAGCTCGGTCAACGCTGCGCAGGTTACCTCCCTTTAACAATAAGTGTCACTTATTGTTATACAACTTATATCTATCTTGAGTCTAGGAGGATGTGCTGGTTTGACAGTACATACATTTAGATTCTCCAATCACAGATCTTTGATTCTTTGATTAAACAGGTGTCTGCTTACCTTTTTTTTGTGCGCACTATATACTGTCACCCCTCCACCTCCTTCCGTTGGATGTCAAAATGTCTCATATCCGTCTACTGCCTCCTCTCCATCACGCCGAGGGTTGCCAAATTGTCGGAATCTGGGTGGTTCTCTTACACCAGTTCCAGCGTGTTGTTTTATGGAGTTTAAGTAGGATGAAACAATGTGTCCAAGTTGAACAAAATCAGCTTTAAAAATTAATAGTAGATCAAAAATACAATGAACAGAGCTCTGAACCACTTCTATTCCCTGAACGACAACATGCAATATCAGCAGTTCACTTTCAAGTCTGGCCCTGACTGTCTCTCGGCCCATTGATAATATTCTAGACAGTTTTCCCACAATCTGATCTTGATTGAGTGTCATTGGACCTCTCTCCCAATCCTTGAGGCCCACGCCCGTTTATCCTCCTGCTGGGCGTCGCTGCTGTGGAAGGTATCTGTGAACACACTCTTCACGCCTCCACATCATGCCTATCTTCTGTTTACTGGTAGTTTGTAAGTCAGAGTGCTGTCCCTATCTGTTTCCCTGCTCCCTGCTGACTCAGCACTTTGTTACGCATAAAACAATCAAATTCCTACAATAGTGTGACTCACAATACCTCTATAAGGATATCTAAACTGTTGAGCATAATCTTTAGTCCCCAGGTGATGACGACCTCTCATCCTTAGTTGCCAAACAGAGCCGACGTCACCGAGACCAAACCTGCCACATGTTTGACCTTGAGAGAAAGCTGACTCCACTAGTTTCTCCTGTCCTATTCACTTTTAAGCAATAACATAGCACCCTCTTAAGCCCTTATAAGATATAATATATGTCTAAAATAGAATATCTAAAATGTAATGCACAATTTTCTACATTATGTGTGTTGGAAATTTGAAATAGGTCTATGCCTACCAGATCATTTGAAACCAATAGGCTAGGTTTTATAACATTTACTGCATTATATAATGTGAATTGTCACAGGGTTTCTGTATTTGTTTTCCTTTAAAAACATACATTTTCCACCCTGAAATGATGCAGAAAAGGCACAAATTGATCAATACAAATGTATGCAGAAAATACACAATGTAGAAAATTCAGTGTTTGATTCTCACATTTTTCTGTTGGAAGACCCCAATCCCTCCACATTATGTATCTCCCAATGTTCAAACAAAATCTACGCCCATGCTTTGAATTTAGTATATCAGCAAACTGTTTTCTGTAGTGTATACTGTATAGTGGAGTAATTGTAACCTGAGCAGAGAATCACTTTCACAATAGTGCATGCACCAGCGTTTCGGTGGAGAACCTCTGTTCGCTGCAAGTTCACATTCACTTTTCGCGCTTACATCTGGTACTCTAAAATTATCTGCAGGGTTGGCAGGTCTGTATGAAGAAAACCTATCCAATAATAGAAAATGTTGTAATATAATGGGCAACAAAATAAAGTGATATTGCGTCTTGTCAATAAAGGTTTTAAAAATCAAACTGGCTGTATAGATGTCAGTGTATACATTATAGAGGTGTTATTAATATTGAAGGCTCCAGATGTATATCAGTAATGTAATATATGATCACCTTGCCTCTGTCTTGCCTCTGCATATATTTTGACAAATGTAATCTAAATGCAGATTTGATTTAGAATGGTCTCTCACTAGCATTTTTCCCTACCTGCTGGCAGTGCTCATAATGCCCCCAGCTACCGCGCCTGTATCCAGCTGCTGAGCAGCCTCAGTGGATACCAATACACCCGGCGTGCCTGGAAGAAGGAGGCCTTTGACCTCTTCATGGACCACACGTTCTTCCAAATGGACTCTTCCTGTATCAGTCAGTGAGTGCCTTTGCTATTTTAAGTATTTGTTCAAAATTTCTTTCATTATTTGCATTTCATGTGAAACCTATATATTTTCAAATGTTACATTAAATCAACACTGTGTAAATATTTACCTTTAAAATAACAGTTTTAAAATTATTTTGATGGTATTATTTGACTCGTAAAAGGGAGAATGGTATCTCTGTCATTGCTCCTCCGCACCATGTAAAAGGTGTTTGGCGAATGACGACTGGGCTGGAAGCCTTGTGAGAACTGCTTAATGCTTTATGACAATGCGGCACACACAACCAACTATGGGTCTTCAGCTAGAAAAATCTAGATTTCTATGCTTATACTGACATCATAGAAGCAAAAAGAAGAGGACGGAATCGAGGAAGTGACTGGACAAGAGTAAAGCTTGACGGTCAGTTAATTGGATGAAGTGTTGCTGCAGTGCCGAGTGGTGCTTTCCCTTTTGTTATTTTATGATGTAGGCTAGGCTATGAACTTACTAGTGCACAGGATGGACTGACTTTCTAGAGACAGCTCTCCTCCATAGGTAGTATATATTGTGAATCTGTGAGTCATTTAGCACTACAGAATAAAGTATGAATGTAAAATCCCCTTTATAGTTTTAAAAAATGTCTGGATAAAATAAAAAGGCAAAGTAAATATTTTTTGAGGCAAACATGCAAAGAAATACATTTCTCACACTAACAATGTTGGGTCAGTTTGTCACTATCATGCCAAACAATTGTTAAAAGCCTTAAAAACCTATCTCAGCCAGCCTGTAATAAATTATACTGTACATTTTGTATACAGTGTTTTCCATAAGATTTTGTGACACTGTAGGGAGGTGAACCTCGAGGGGCTTGCTGGCTCCCACGGGGGGCTTGCTGGCTCCCACGGAATAAAGCAATTAACCACAGGGGAACCTCAGGGCCATCAAGGTATTCAGTGAAGGCCCAACGTTACATATTTTATTGATATATAAGCCAAACAATAAAAATTATTTTGATTCTGAGTTACAGACTGTTCTGACTCTTAAAGGCGCAGTAAGTAGGATTTGAGAGCTATGCATGTAGTGTTTTTAGAAGTGCCATAGACATCTGTCAGCAAGTCAAATGCTCTCAGAAGTAGTGCACTGGGTTATAACACCTGCATCTACAAAAGTTTACAGATTTGTCTGACCTTTCCCTGATTGGCTCGGCAAATTTACCATGGTATGTACAATTTAGAGCTATAAATTGAGTGAACTTTTTAAACAAAATAGATATAGGCATCCATCAAATATCAGTGAGTGAAATGCTTTATGAGAATATCTTTCCTGGTCTATAACCCCTATACATTTAGCCAGCTACCCAAAGATTGTAACCAATCAGGGCCTCTTTTTTCCTAATTGGTCTGGCAAATCTGCCTTGCCTGTTAATCACATGTCAATCGCACCCACACAGCTAGTTTTTCATTGTGCTTGGATCCAATGTGTGCTTGGTGTGGGTTTTTGGGTCATTGATTTATAATATCTTGCTCATTTGTAATTGCAACTCTCAAATCCCACCTACTTTAATTGGTTGGATCAATTAGTTTTAATTTATTGTATCTCTTTAAACATATTAAGCCTTTATAAAATGCCTTATATAAAGTTCTGGAGAAAATTGTATTAGAAAGTGAAATAATCCGCCTCATTTCCCAATATGTTATGTTTTAATAAAGTTTAGAAGCACAGCAGATTTCCAGAAGTTTCCAATCCACCCTAACTTGACACGCCAGATGGATTGTGGTCACCAGTGTTCGTTTGACAACATGTTTTCGTCTTATTTTCATCAACTAACCATTTTCCATCACTAAATTATTAATTAAGAGACGTTAACAAGACAAAAATAGATCAAATTAGGACTAAATTTAAGATGTATTTTTGTTAATGAAACGAGACGAGACGAAAACGTTAGTGGTATAATTACAATTTAAAAACTCATTTATAATTTACCGTAATTTCATACTTAAATGTAAAAACTCTGCCTGTGTATGATTTACCGTAATTGCACACATAAGTATGCAGGCTGCCAGCTGGCGAGACTGTATGATCAACCGTAACTGCACACATAAGTGGGCAGCACAATGTAAAATTTGTCAAGATCGCGTTCACATTACTGCAGTGACAGAAAACTATAATTTTTGCTCTGCAGTAGGAAAATCTGACAAAGTAGGACAGATTGACAGAAAACCAGATCGATTCCAAATGCACACTGGTCTTATTAACAAATAGCCTACATCGATAATCTGGATATTTTACCTTAGTTGCCTTCCAGGTTCAAATTAATAAATTAATTAATTAATTAATTAATTAATTAATTAATTTAAAGGGACAAAATAATTAGTCAAATTGTCCTACCATGCTGAATAAAGGGTTATAGCTTGACTGACGACTATGCTACCATACCATCTGCATGCAACAGGCCATACCGGTATTAGACTTTTGCATTTGTTTAAAGAGAAAAAACATTTTGACTAAAAGTTTACAAAAATGTAATGACTTTTCGTTGATGAAAACGCTTTTATATTTTCGTCAACTAAAATAGACTAAAACTATTTAGAATGAAAATGACTATAATGTGACTAAAACTATTAAGCAGTGTAATGGCATATTTTTACTTAATCTTATATATTACATTTGCTTTGTATAGGTTTGTGTTTATGAACTGAGAACTGCCTTTGTGTGCTTCCACAGACATTCTTTGACATAGCCTCTAAATGACCTTTTACCTAAGACTTGCTTTTGTAGGTTTGAGATTAGTTAACCAGATGAGATTAGTTAAACGCCTACAGGAAGAACCTGGGGGCTAATCAAGAGGTCCCTGTATAAGGATTATTGACTATGCCATATATATGCTCTGACCACAGAATGACCTGTGTTTCTAAGCTTTGATCTTTCCTCTTCTGGTTTAACGTGTAACCCCTTGGGCATGTCTTAAATGTAGCTACATCTTCTGTCTTGATTGATTATATACCCTTTTGTTTATCATTGACAACATGCTCTTCCACTGAGCTATATAAGGAGCAGGCAGACAAAGAAGGTTGAACATTCTCGTACAAGATGCACTGACCTGCATTTGTTGGGAATGCTTCATTTCTATAGAAATGATTAATTAAACAAAGACTAAAGATTCTCTGTCTAAGTATATCCATTTATTGAAACTTCCCATAACAGCATTTTCGTCTAAAGACTAAGACTAAATATAAAATTGTTGCCAAAATTAACACTGGTTGTCACAAGTCCATCTGGGGAGTCGTACGATGAAACGGTTTGTGAATGGCAGGTACTTTCAAAAGAATACTTGGCAGTTGATTGGATGACCCATCTTATTGTTTTCGCTGTCAGCACACCTAAACCACGCAGTATAGCTATAAACACAACGCTGATTAGAAAGTTCAGTTCCTACTTGGACACATTCAAACTGATTCCGAGGCTTTCCAGACTGATTCTCACGGTGAAATTAAACTGACCATCCTGATCTCGCGAGGCTAAATCCACCCCACCACATGTCTACAGTTGTATGTGTGTCTTAATAGAATTTTTGGCCTATTAAACAGCACCATTCCTTTTATTTGTTTGCAGTTGGAGAGCCATCATTGACCACTTGATGACCCATGACAAGACCACCTTCCGAGATCTCATGAGTATGGTTTCAGAAAGCCTTCTAATTTCCTGTACTGGTTGGTGTTCTAGACCAGTGGGTCTCAGTGGGGCATTAAGCCCCCCCTTGTTTCCATGAAAGCTCAAAGGGGTGCAAAAAAAGCCGTACCAACTACATTGACCGTGAGGGTGCCCATGATAAATATTTTTACTATGCAACTTGCTACTTATATGTTTCAGGTTTGTGTTAAATTATTAATTTTATTTAATATTTTACAAGACAGGCGGGAAGTCTTCCTACAGTATTTGACATTCTCTAGTCAGGTCTCAACCTCTCAATCAACTTGCTTTAGTCTGTCTGTATTCAATACTTTAAATGTCTGAATATATACTTCATACTGTCTATACAGTATTATTTATTTTATGCAAATCGTATCCCTGCTTTATATGCAAGTGTAAACTTTATATTAGTTTTCTTATTTGGAGCAAGGAGCAGATAAGGCGTCCTGCACAAGCATGCTTATAGGTACAGTAGACCACCTCTGAGAATTTTTTGGCTCAGACCACTAGCCTGAGTTCAAATGTAGCTGCATTTATTTTTACTGCTAGTGTAGTGGCTCTAGAATGAGGCTTATTAGATTACAAAAGCCACATGATGTGGCATAGCATAACATTCACATGAATACAGCTATTCATTGTCAAGCTAACTATTACCCATGGGATTGTTTCTGGGGGAACAATGTTGACATGAACATTATATTAGATGTGTTTGATACCGGTCCGTTTTAATTACTTCAGTGTTTTGAACTGAATATCCACAAGGCGTTTTGGATTGATTTAGTAATTTCCAACTGTTTACCACCCCATCCACATTTAAGATGAATTTTCTCCCAGATGTCCTTATATACAATATACTATAATACAATTCTGACTCAGCAAGACATTTGCTGTCTGCTCATGTTAAGTATAGTTAATACATTTTTTTCTTAAAGCTGTACTACCTATCTTTGAATATTAATTGTTTTAACATTAGATGGCAGCACATATAAATAAACAATCCCCAATTATAAAAAAAAAACATTTTAGGGTTGCAACTAGGGCTTAATGATTAAACTATTACAATAATTTTTTGCAATGTAATTTTCCTCAACAAAAATATTTAAATTTTATTGATGAATGAAGCACGAACTTCCAAATTCCAATCCTGTCCAGGGTTTCACACACAGACTTTACATGGGCATAGCCAAATAACGACTGCCCAAATAGGCTATATTTGGCAACCTCAGCATTTTCTTGATATTTTTTCCATATATATATATACAGTGGCAAGAAAAAGTATGTGAACCCCTTGGGATTACGTGGAGTTTTGCATGAATTGGTCATA
>JAODOY010001908.1:0-12483 GCA_025399855.1 Forbesichthys papilliferus
CACATTTTATGACCAATTCATGCAAAACTCCACGTAATCCCAAGGGGTTCACATACTTTTTCTTGCAACTGTACATTACCAGTGTGTACCACACTGTGTCCCAACAGAGATAGAGTCTGAAACGACGATGAGTGAGGAGTTCACCATCTTGGTCGACACTCTTCACAAAGATGTTTGTGGATCTTCTGAGGTATGTTTGTGTGTATGTGTAGTGTGTTTGTGTGTTTGTTTATATTTGCGTGGCTTCCGGCATATATTTGTATTAAATAAGATTACAAGAAAACATTCACCTCTTTGTTCTAAAATTAGTTATAGTAATCTGTTTTATCTAAAGCACAATTGAAGCATCAAAGGCTTTACATATTGTAAAGCCAGTAAATAAACACTATACTTTGAGATATACAATCTATTTAGCCAGAGTAAGGTGTGGCCTATACTACGAAGGAAGGTAACATGCTTATCCAGGTAACTTCTGGAGTACCTTTGTGAAGTTGGGTGTAACATGCAGAGTAACCCTGACCTAAATAACCCCAGTTAAATCTTTGTAGGTTGATCTCTATTCATACTATAGGCCACTGGCCAAGCGGGTTGTATATGAAGTTTCAACAAACAAACAATGAACAAACAGTAGTAATACTGTAGATGGAGAACAACAGTTAACCATCACTGATAGAGTCCATGTCCATGTTTTTCACAATGAACATATCTAAAATAGCAGATTATGAGTGGAACAGCATGTATGATATGTAATCATGACCAAACTTTCTTTTTGCTTTACATTTCCGTCAGTGTATGAATGTGTGTGAATGGGTGAATGGGAGTCAATACTGTACAGTGTTTGAGTGGCCGGAAGGTTGGAAAAGCTCTATATAAATGCAGTCCATTTACCATTTTATATATGTACACCTTTGAAAAAAGCATTTGTGCATGTACGTGTGTGTGTGTGTGTTTGTGTAGGCAGTGCAGCTGGACGGAGACCTGATGCTGAACATGGTGGTGTTTCTGTGGAGTAAGATAAAAGAGGCGTTTCAGGAGAAACAGGTTACACTAAGAGGGCCAGAACAGCACAAGGTATGAAGTAGGGCTGTCACAATATTCCGGTATTGACGACAACGTGATAATATAAAATGAGAATACACAAATGATAATATCGTCTAAACAATCCTGAACGGGTTACGTTCAGGAACGAATAAATACTACATGAGGTTTATGTAAAGTGTAACAGGCGGCGAATGCAGGGTAGACGGAATGGACACACAGACAAGGAAACAAGCCTCTGTTTCATGAACTCTCCAAAACAACAGCCAGCAGCAACTCAGAACACAACAATATAAGAGCCGCAACATGGTGAAACAACCGACAGAACAAAACATTCCCAACATGATAATAATCCCCACACTGCCACGCAGGAAGCGATAAACGATCCGCGTAACTCAGTGTGGTGGAGGTGCGCCGGGAAACAGGTGGCCGTCGATACATTAAAACGTGGCGGTGGTTAATCCTATTGTTTCTAAAAGACTAGCTCTGCTGTGGCGCCTTGGTGTATCGTAAGAACCGAGAGAAGCATGCAGCCCCATTGCCAAAGTTCACCATCAACATTAGGTTTCCATCAACATATACAGTATAAGTCTCAATATTCAAATCCCTTCAAAAGCAACGGATATTTGCCTGTTTACCCTTTCCCTTGTATTTTGAGTCTATAGCTATCAGATTCACATTCCATAGTAAACATCGGTCACATAGAGTTTATGAAACACATAGCGGAAATCCCAGCATGAATATCACACACCATGCCAATCTTTTGGGGTGGTGAGCTACTCATCAGCGGTGCGGCCCTGAACAATACATGCTGAGCTGTACAAGCATTATGCAAACCCATGTTGATTGGCTTAAATATTTTCCAGTGGGCACATTGCATATCCAGTCTATGTGAGGTGGCTATTGTGTGTGACCTGGCATCTGTGGACTGCATCGTGCTGGGAGAGATGAGTCTCAGACTGGCTCTGCTGTTAGAGAGTGCCGCAGACTGCAATGCACACACCACTGGTGAGAAATATACACCTTATTATATTTATGACAACAAGTAAAACTAAAATAATATCCACCCCAGATGAGTGGAGTAAATGTGACGTCTTGCCAAGGTAGCTTTAGAGAACATTACGTTAAAGGCTTATTTAAAATTAGTTAACAAACGATTGTGCAGCATATCAGCTGGGGTTCTGTTTGATACATTTACAGTACTTTCTATTCACTGGACGTTTTAATTCAATTGCATGCAAACACACGCACACGCACACACACGCACACACACACACAATGGTACTACACACATTCTATCCATTGTCATGACTAATACATATATTTTTTTCCCTGTGTGTGCTGTCTAGTAATGAGTGATAATGGCATAAACTACAGCTCTTTCTCTCCTCTTACGGTAAGTAAGAAGTGTCCCCTAATACAGCAGTAGCAGCCATTACAATACTGCACAGACAAATAGGTTTCTCCCTGTCATGAGAACCTTTTAGCTAATGTTGTTTATCCATATCTGTGTGTGTGTGTGCGCGCTTGCAGGGGTCACCGGAGGAGCTTCTACAGAGGGCATGTGAGGTGGTGGATGTGGGTCTTCAGGGTCTGGGGAAGGGCTGGACTACACTCCTGCTCCAAGACAGCGCCTCTGGTGGTGACTCCGCCCAAGTACAGGTAGGCAGAGCGGCAGGTCTGTATTGCTGCATGTGACACTAGCATTAGAAGTGTTTTACATTAGCTTCCATCCTAAACGCTCTTCTCCTGTAACGACAGAAGCCACGGTCCACCCCTACGCCACACCCCTCTGAAAGGGTACGCCGTGGCGGGCGAGGGAAAAAAGACAGGATGGAGGGGGAGGAGTCTGAATATATAGCTTTGCTGTCACTCACAGCAGCGGACCTGTACATGGAGCTGGTTGCGCTCTACCACAGGGCGTCGCTACGGTTACTGCCACTGAACCCAGGTGAGTCGCTGTGCCCCGACTCAAAGCTAATAACGACATTGAATACATGGAATGTTAGTTTGCCTCAGCCAGTTCACTGCTGTGCTTGGTAGTACAACTGTGTATGTAGCTGGAGTGTGATGGTAGAGGGTTACAAGCTACTCAGCAGTCTTTTGTTTCAAACCAAAGCAATGTTTTTGTAATACTGCTTTCAGCCACAAGAGGGAACCAGACACAGTCTTTTAGAGGGCCATCTATTTTTGTATTACCACAGTTTCTACATAGGTGGTCCTTTGTTGTGATTAGCTTTCACAGAATCCAATCTCTTGGACCGTATCAAGAAGAACAGGGTATCCAAAGCACTCTTCCTTTCCCAGAAAGCCTTGCTGCTGCACAGCACGAAGCCAAACAGCAGCAATGAGACCAAGATGTTACTGGAGGTAAACACATAGAATGTGATGTTAAAGGGGTACTTACAGGCCAGTATTAGTAATAGTATTCTCATTCCTCTTAATCAAGAGATTTACACAAGCGTATTACGCATGTTTGCACTAGGTATGGACATATCATGCCTACTCTAAAGCTCACATACTAAATTGTGTAAAACTAATGCTAGATATTAGTCTCAAACAACTGGCACATTTACACTTGCAATGCACACCCTCACTGCTATCTGTGTTGTCTACACAGGAGGCACTGGCCCTGATGGAAAAAGCAGGGGCGAAGGAGAAGAAACTGTCCAAAGCTCACACCGTGTCCTCCGAAGCTACTCCCGTCAGCAACAAGGACAAAGGAGATGGAGATACACCTCCTCCACCCCCCGTTCTCCTCCTCCACACGAACACCTCCTTTACTTTTGTCCCCGCTCCATACCACCTGGAAGGACAGGTATGACGTTGCTAGCAAGGACATGTGCAGTGTGGCGTTATCATCCCCTGAGATAACGCTGTGTCATTGCCGTCGTCTCCCAGGTGCATTGGTACCAGCTGTTAGGCCGAGCGGTGGATGGGGTCAACATGAGGGTCCGTCTGGGAGACTGCAGCCTGATAGGCACTGGACACCTGGTAGGAAAAGTCCCCCTTCCTCCTTCCCCGCCCTGGCGGTGAGACCAGCCTGATCTCGTGAGCTACAATTTCATTTTGCCAGTCTGGAAGCCCTCGAAAAAGAAAAAAACTTTTTTCGACCACATAGAGAACATTAGGGCCAATCAGCGGCCAGCTGGAGTTTATCCACAAGATGGCAACAACAGTCAGTGTACGTTGTATGTTTCGGTTCCCACTCGCGCACGAGCTGATTTTAAACAGTCTGATTATGTGAGATAAGGTATGTACTTCCATCGTATGTAATGAAGTTTGATCGAAATGTAATAGCACTGCCTTTAAGACATAAAACTGTGTTCAAAACGCGTTAAAGTACTAGCAGTAAAACGTCGGGATGGGGTGGGCAGTGACTTGTTAAATTTAAAGCAACAGTCACTGAAATCAGGCCGTTATCTAAAGAGTTGTTGTATGATGTGCTATTCCACATAATTTGTGGTATTGTCACCTAAGCTTGTCAACTACTTTGCATTGAGAAGTCAAGGAACTGTGTCAACAAGTGAAAAGGAGCATGAAATTACTCCTTTAAGGTGTGTTCTCTATACATGCCTAGGTGCCAGCGGTGCCCGCTCCATGTAAGCTGAGGGTGGAGGGCTTGCAGCCCAACCAGAGCTATGTGTTTGCACTGGCAGCCTACAACAGCCAGGGAGAGTTGCTAGGCAACACCCTGGGGGAGCACACTCGACCAATCCTGGCGTCAATACCGCTGCCCCTGCTCACCACCTGGGCTCTGTTGGCACAGGTACCAGCCCAACGTCACATGGTTAAAACAGCTGTGTATCTGAACATACAACCTTATTGGCTCCTGTACACCCTTTCAATTATTTTCCCAGTCTAAGTACACTTTTAGCAGAGTATTGTCCATAGAGATCTGAATACCACACTGATCAGTATCTCATAATGGCACAACTCAAACTAAAAAAACAGAATAATCATGGAGGTAAAGTTAGATTGTGCCTAATAGCCATGTTAATGACAAATACATATAGTATCCCTTTGATACACGTAGTGTTCTTGTGTGTGTTTACGCTAGTATCTCCTCTTTCTTTTTCGGCTTCAGATAAGCGAAAAAGTACTTCACTCACTCTAAACTTTGAGGATGTAACACGTGCACCATATAGGCAAATGTTTGGCAACGTTTCTAAAAGCTTGACAAGTCTCCCATGCCTAATGTAGGACTGGACATTGACCATTCTATGAAGGAGTATATTTCGGCTGGAGAGCAATTTAGGCATTTCTTTTTTAACTTGTTGACCAGTGATCATGTAGGCATGTTGGCAGTTGGCCTTTCCTATCATATGTTTTTAGTGTTATAGCAATAACAAAAATCACAGGAAATTACTCAAGTATACTTGTATAGTCTTAAAAGTTAAGACATTTACTCACAGTTTGGTCCCCTCCACTTAAACAATCTCTCCTGGCACTTTAAATGAAAATGTTTACTAATTGACCTGTTATAATAACAGACATTAGCTTGCAGTAGCCGTAAACATATTTTATCCTAATGTCTATTCATATAATTTAAAGTTTTGATAATGATCTTGACATTTCTAGAACAATTACTGCATCAAAAGGCCATTTTGGAGAGTTTTTGGTAGCTGTACAGCAAAAAGAGTGCCTATGTTTTTCATAGATGTTTGGTTTTGAATGGATGACAACAACTTTGTGATTATGGCATTAAACTACAATGCATAAAAGTAATGTTCATTATAACTGAACGGCTCCTGTGGCAACACGTGTAAAAGTCGTGTTGTTGTTTTTCACGTTTGAAATCCTCTTCCAGGTGGCTTTTCAAACAGACAACCATGCCGTGGCTAGGAGAGGCTGCCAGATGTTGTGGAGTCACTTCACCTCATCCAACAGTGGACCTCAGAACAGCTGTGGTCTGACAGGGTAAGGGACACACAGACAACTCATTATGCGTGTTCCAGCTGGTCCTGTTGGACTCTTAGAGGTCTACACGTTCTCCTCCTCCTGTACAGTCTGCACATGCAGAGGCTGCAGAGGTCCTCTCCCCTCCTCCTCCAGTTGTTCCTGACATCCATTTTCATCGAGACAGAGATCAACATCCAGCAGGGGGCACTCTACTGTGACTCATTCCGTGACAATGGGCCACCTATCTGGGGACAGGTAACACTCCAGAGGAAACGTTACACTGTTCTTATATTACAAATACTGTAAATGTAATTTGACATATAGGAGGCGTACATACAGATAAAGGTATCATCTGCGATTGTAAGCACATTTCTAGCTGATATTTGTTTTGTCAAATTCTCCAGATATCTCCTTGCATTCCAGTATCTTATCGTTGTCTGTGCACGCTGAACATCACAACATGCACACCCACGCTCACAACAACAATGCCCTTGGCTTCCTAATGTGTTTTCACTGTGCGGGGGAAGACTTCTGAGGAAGATTGTTTTGATTTGTTAAGTTAGCTAAGTGTTCTCGAGAATTACACACCCAGCCTTTAAAGTTTACATTAAACTGGATTGTACCATTTCTTTATTCATTTGTGCAAGCATTCTTATATTAATGATGTACGGGCACTGTATATTTCATGGTCGATTGTGTGTGTGTGTGTTTATATGGTACCTGCAGGAGGCCAGATTAGCTGAGTGTGAGCGTATGCTGGTAGCGATGGACCTGGCCATGTGGCTGAACAACAGTGGCTCTGCTCTCCAATCAGCAGTGTACTGCTACGGCCTGCTGGCTCCTCTGATGTTCCATCAGGTGCTCTGTGAGCCAGTGGTGCAGGTGTGCTAACACCAACACACATGCTCAAGCCATACTAAATTTGCAGTAGGACTAGAAGCAAGTAGTGATTTCTGTCTTCCAGGTGCTACTCAAGTGCTTGGTAGTTCTGGAGGACAATTCAGCTGTTCTCAAACAAAGATGGACTGGTATCACCTCAGAGTCATTCATTCACATGTTAGCCTGCATCATCTACTACCTGTACAAGGTGTGTGTGTGTGTGTGTGTGTTTACATGTACGTGCACTAGTCTCAGCAATAATCCTGGACATATTATACACTGTATGTGATCTGATAAGCAATACTAACTTCAAACAATGCTCGCTCACTGCAGTCATTTCATTAATAGTTAATATATCAAGCTAGCTAGCAGCTAAATGGTTTGTTGTGACCTGCGTGAAGTGATTGATTCATGACAGACTGACGTGATGTGTCACAATCAAGTTAGAGGTTTTATTAGTGGGTAATGGACACAATGTTTTTTTTGGCACAAATTGTCGCCGTAGACAGATATGCACAAAAAAAACAAAAAAAACACTTTGAGAACCACTGGTTTAACTGTGTTTTCCGGTTTGAAAATAGGACGAGCTCCCTGCTGCACGGTACCGTACTGTACACTATAGTCTGACTCTGGCATGATATCTCTTTGGAATTCCACGTTCCCGAAGCACATCTAATGACTAATTCATAAGGGTGCAGTCTAATAACTGCTTTGTTTGTGGGACATCAGGTGTTGATAAGGAAAATCTGCTAATCTGATTTGTTATTATTGACACGTGATTGACAAGTCAGAAAGTTATATTTTTCTAATAATATTTTTTAACACAAAAAAATAAGAGCATACTCATAATCGAAAATGTCTCCTTTATTTTGCTTCCCTAATTTAGTTCGCAGTTGTGTCTGTAGTAGTATACTACTGTGTAATGTATGCCGTGCTTGTCCTGTCCTGGGCAGGCGTTGCATGCACACAGGGACCCACACGTGGCAGCCCTAGTGATGGACACAGGCCGTAGCCTGCTGCAGGAGGTGTTTGACGCACAGTTGGTCAACAGCAGGCCTCCTAGCACCACAGAGCCAGTAAGGGCCTGTCTTATTCACTACACACCCTTACCTCTGGCATAGGCTTAGATTCCAGGGGGATACAAGGGATGTGCCCCCCAATAAAAACAAGAAAGACACACTGGGGCCGCCAGGCAGTAGTAGAATAGCTTATGTCCAAAATGTTGCCAAAATGTGTAGTAGACTATTGTATTAATTCAGCTATTTAAGCCTAGATCATCCCAAAACACAGATGTTTTGAATATGCAGAAGGTTTTGAACATGAGCATGAGCTACTGAAGTCCAGGGGTTATTACATTAAATCAAATGAATTAATTGCCATTGACATGAACATGTTACATGCATATTTACTTCCCCCAAAGAAAGGAGGACAGAAGAGTAAGATAAATCAGGCCTATGTTGAGAAATATGAAATAAGCCTATGCCTACCAGAGAGATTGAGAAATACCTGGTTTGATAACCATTAACTGAAATACTTTCATATATTTTAAATTGTGACAGGGTTCCTGTATTTAATGTTTTCCTTTAAATAAAAATAAATTTCCACCATACATACATACATGCATACATACATGCAGAAAAGGCACAAATTGTTGTTTTATTCTAATGATTTTCTGGGGGAGGACCCCAGACCCTCCCACTTCACATGTCATCCCGAGTGTTCAAACAAAATCTACGCCCATGACCTCTGGTACTGGATACCAGTGCTTTATACACCAGGCTGTTGTGTGTGTGTGTGTTGTACTAGCCAAAGGTGGAGACCTCTACTTTAGTAGGGAAGAAGAAGAAAAATCCTCGGATGAGGGCACTGCACAAGAAGAAGAAGACGACAGGTAGCACACACTCACAAATGCACACACTAAAGCAAGCACACACAAGACATAGTACATTATATAGCAAACTGCTTAGTCAGATGCCATATATACAGTATATTTATAAACTATAAACTAGCCTTTTCCCAGTGCATACAGTACATTAACTGAACAAGCAGAACCAACAGTACTCAGCCACCCTGCCCTTAATAATTCCAGGGTTCCCACTGGTCATGGAATTTTTGGAATATGGAATTTTAAGAAGAATGTCTAGTTTTTGTGTTGTTACTGTAATTGTTGTTTTTAAATTTAATCAGTTTGGCCCGTTATCGCCCTCCTTTGGCCATTCTGTATATCGCAACATAGGTCACATGACAGGACCAGCTACTTTAGAACTTTATAATAAGGTAAAAGTCCCCAGCTACTGAACAGTTGTCTTCATTAGGCTTGTTATCATTCCTGCCATGTTAACCCAAGAGATCTTTTCACAACCAGTGTCTGATTGTAAGTACTTCATTTATTATAGTTAAAAATAAACTTGAAGAGGAAGAAATAAAGTTCAGAAGAATAAAAGGGATAGTATGAAACCGTCTGTAATGAGAGGAATACACGACAAAATAAAGTAAAGTATCACATCTGCAATGTCTCTTGTCATCGTTCAAACCTCATCTTCAGCCTTTCTTTATCAGTCAAGCCTATTATTCAGCTTTGTTTAGCTATCTGTCAATGGGTATACACAGCCTACAATACTCGGAAGACCGAATAGTTTTGACTTATGCATGTGGGTTGTCAGCTACAGTCTGTCAATCACCTAATAGACTAATAAAGATAGGACATAGGACATGTAGATAATGTATATTTTTCTCATATTTTTCTCATTTTCTTCTCAGCTTTTTCAACAGCCGCAGCGGCAGCAGCGGCCGCAGCAGGCGGGTCAGGCCCAAAAGCAGGCGACTCAACAGACAATGAGGATCTCATTTCCAGTCTTCCCTTAAACAGTGCCCACCATAGTGGTGAGTATATAAATGCAATACAAACACTTGCTGTGGCTAGCACGTTGCATTGAGCAATGTGCTAATGTGTGTTTGTGTGCGCGCCAGTGATGAAGGCCAGGCATGAAGCAGGCTTTGTAATGTACGCCGTGTTGCTGCTTCAGAGAGCCATGCAAGAGGGCTCGCATCACCTTGTCATCCAGTGGGGACATGATATATTCACATATATCAGCAGGTATTAGATGTTTTAACGTGCTCGTTTTGCGCTAAATATAATGTATAGCATATATTTGTATATTTATTTTAGAATACACAGGCAAGTAAATGTTAGAATTTGTTTTAATTACCTTTTAAAGTCAGTTACAGCACCTTTTCATCTTAAAAACACATTCTCAGTCCGCATGAAACAAGTGTGTGAAGGATGTTACAAACATGCTAAACTCTATGATTGTCAAAAGGAACATGAGCTAACGTGTGTGTCTGTCAGGCGGGACAAGAACCTGGATCTGACTGAAAGGTGGGAGGGAACGGAACGGATTACAAATAAGGTGAAAGGCTGCTCGGCGTATGTCTCGTGTGTCATAAGTGATTCACGCTGCCATTGCAAATATGTAATCAAATGACCATTCTCACAGTATAACTAATGACTTGATAATACAATAGACCAGGGGTGGGGAATCCTGGTCCTGGAGGGCCGGTGCCCTGCATGTTTAACACACCTGATTCAAATGAATAGCTCGTTATCAGGCGTCTAACGGGCCATTCATATGAATCAGGTGTGTCGGAGCAGGGAGACATCTAAAACATGCATGGCACCGGCCCTCCAGGACCAGGATTCCCCACCGCTGCCATAGACGTTATCACCCTACTACTAATTATGATCTTATATTATATTACGTTACACAGCAGCAGGTCAGACAGAACACTGCTCTCCTGTTCCACCATAATGAGGCTAACACTAGGTTGAGCCAACAGAACTAAATGGCTCCACACTCTTACATTCTTTCCTTCCAGCTTCTCTGACATGTCTTATCTGTCTTGCGGCCGTAGCAAAAGAAGCGCTTCAAGCTACATCGTGGGATGAAAGCTGACTGGTACTGCTCCGTGTGTGTTCCGTTGTCAATTTCAAGTCAATTTTATTTATATAGCCCTTAATCACATTGCAGTCTCAAAGGGCTTTCCAACCTACATTTCACATGGAAACAAACAACACCCCCTTAACCTGCTCCGTACATAATCTTACAGTAGTCTTGATGTGCGTGGCTCTGATCCTATAATCTCCTCTTCGCTGGCAGCGAGGCAGTGCGCACGCTGATCTCAGGTTGGCTGCAGGACCGCAAGCAGCGGCTGTACGTGCGGGGCCTGTTCTCCGAGGAGAGGGTGTGGAGGTCTCAGCTCAACCACGAGATGGCCCGGGCTCAGCTGGAGCTGCTCCACCAGGACCTGGGCCAGCTGCTGGGGCCTGCCCTTTGTGACAGGTGCTGTGGTGCGAATCTCTGATCTGTCTAACTTGACGTACCTGGGTACATTGTTGAGTGTCCAGTGCTTGCATGCAAAAACCTCTAAGTCCACCTGACATTTGTAATTTGTTTTTACCTTAGCAATATTAGAATAATGAATGTGAAGTATTACTTATAAATAACTACGGACTGCACTGACGTTTTATGTTAATGAGCCACTGCTGTGATTGGCTGCTACCCATGAGTAGTGAACTGATGGCACAATGAGTGACATGCATAATATCAATCATCAGCTGATCGCAAATACCTTATCGACAGCTGATCTCAGCGACAAGACCGCTCACAGCTAAGCATACGATTGGCCCATCTAGTAAGGGCGCTTATTTACACGTCCTTAACCTACACCCATTCTTGGTGCTTCCTCTGTGAACGTATTTTGCATCCTACCACCAACCCACCACAAGCAGATTTGCTCCTTGTAAACTTACAGGCAGGCCCACTCATGTACATTAGGATTTCTCTAGAACCCACAACCTACTATCAATTTACTACACTATCCATTTACAAGCAGCAAAAAAAAATATATATATACATACATATATACATATATATATATACATATATATATACATACATACATACATACATACATACATACATACATACATACATACAGTGTAAATACAGTATATCATATTTGTGTATATGTGTGTCTTTTACTTCAGCTACCGCCAGTTAGATCCATTGTCGTTCTCTCTGGCCCGATCCGGGCTCCTGGTGTCATGGAACACTCTTGCCACTCCTGAAGCCAAGGGTCTGTCCCGCTCCGCCAGGAACACCCCTCTCTGCAGTACCAAGGGGCGGCCAACATCGCCCCCCAGAGGCGAGCAGGGAACAATCACATGAGGTAACATGAACAGTGTTTCAGCTGACTGTGGCTGACTGTAGCCTCATCTGTGTCCCCAGGAGACACGCCCTGCGAGGAGCCAGCCCTGGAGGGGAGCGAGGAGGATGAGGAGGATGAGGAGGATGAGGAGGACTCCCCCACCGCCGCCACTCATCCTGGTGGGCCCCTGGGCACATGCAGCCCCGCGGAGATGCTGGAGTCCCTCCACAAGGCAGGAATACACCTGCGCAGGGCCATGGTACGCAGGCAAATGTGTGTGTTTGTCTGTCTGTAAAGCATACAATATATACACTCACCTAAAGGATTATTAGGAACACCATACTAATACTGTGTTTGACCCCCTTTTGCCTTCAGAACAGCCTTAATTCTACGTGGCATTGATTCAACAAGGTGCTGAAAGCATTCTTTAGAAATGTTGGCCCATATTGATAGGAC